>SCLG01000039.1:241851-262689 GCA_004367875.1 Oikopleura albicans
ACCAAAAATATAACATTTTTGAAAAATCGGACCAAATTAGGGTGTCCGCGGTCAAATTGTCGTTTTTAAGTAAATTAAAAAAATTTAAATCCTGTAATCAACTTCGAAAACGTCAACGGGGGCTTCCGTTTATTTGCCCAATTTTTAACACTAACAGGTAAAAAAAAATAGTACGTTTATAGCTTTTTATTTATAGCCCTATATATTGTAGGACTGTAATTTATAGCTTTATAATTTATAGGGCGTAGTCGTTTACCAAATTTCGATTTTACCAGTGAACAAAATATGTTGCTCTTATGTGGTTTCAGTCACTGCTTATACGTTTTCTTTCGGTCAGAGTTAAACCAAAAAAAAAAAAGATGAGAAAAGTTGATTAGGTAGGGGGGTTAAGTGACGAGTAATGACATGGCTTACTCCTATTTTATTTTCTTTGGCAACGGAAAAAGTTTGTTTTGAACCCGTAAACGCTCTTTGACTTAGAATTATGGTAATGTTGACAAAAACTGTCTATACACGATTAATGTCTGGTCGTTAACGTTACCTCACATTAAACGCGACGCGGTAAAATTACTCGTGAACTTTCGTTTTTTTGTGATTTTATTCCAGATGGAACTCAAATACGAAATTAGGACACCTTTCCTATTGCACCATTGATGGTAAGATTTTCCGAATATTTTGATGCTTAAAATTACATGTAGAGTAACATAATTTTAAATTGGGATAAGATAATTGGGTAAGACTCTTAATAAGATTATTATTTGGCATACTTTATCTTCATTCTACTTTAATCGTAATCAATCAGTGGTGTCAATTTTAGTAAAATGTCTGATAGACAAAAAGCAAGATCCAGGTGAAAGTGAAAACAAACAAATATAAAACTATATCAAAATGGGATAGGACACGTCCGGGATGAACTTGAACGTTTCGACGAATGTTAGACAAGCTCAGGCGGATAATAGCATTTTTTAATTAAAGAAAGTCAGCGCAGTTCCAACACGGGTGGCCATTTTAACAAATTTTAAAGACGTTTATCAATAAAATTGAACGGGTTAACCAAGTGTAGAAAGGAACCAAGTTGGACACATCTTTAAACATTGAAAATGGCATAATTATTAGAAATCCTACCGGCAGATTCCTAACACCATTTCAATCGTTGCACAAAAGCAGCTGATAAGAATGTCACTCTTGTTCTAATCTGTCATAGCAAATTATCGTTGACATAATATTATTACCAACCGGCAGATAACTTAAAGTTTGGGTCTTTCGTAAAGTTAAAACTTTGTGTACAAATATTGAGCCTACAGTCAGGGCTCGGCAAGAAAAAACTTCCAACTTAAGCTTAGCCAAGCCAAGCCAAGCAAGATTTGTAACCAAAAATGTACATTTTACTAATGTAATCGGCGTCCAATCTGGTAGTTGAAAATTCATTTGAATAGCATAAGGTTGTTGACTATTTCTTTATTANTATTGAACACTCGTTTTTCTCCCATTAATTTTACATCAAATATGGAAGCCACACAACAAAAGTTTTTTTTGTAGTTTTTATACACAAAACTTGAGCGATGTGATAAAGTAACCGTTAAATTTTTTTTTCTATAAACTTTTCGTGCTAACTAGTGAGCAGTAACGGTGCTACACTGTTTACAAATAGATTCCGTTTTATATTCCAAAATTCAATTTGTTATGGCGAGTGAATCGTAATCTCGTTATGTATACAGTTATGAACAATGTAGCCTCAACTTATTCTTACTCTTCCTTGTCATGATAATGACCAAAAATATAACAATTTTGAAAAATCGGACCAAATTAGGGTGTCCGCGGTCAAAAATTGTCGTTTTTGAGTAACATAAAACATTTAAATCGTGTCATCAACTTCGAAAACGTCAATGGGGGCTTCCGTATATTTGCCCAATTTCAAATTTTAGAAGGTTTTTGAAAAGAAAAAAAAATAGTACGTGTATGCCTAAAAATTATAGGGCGAAGTATTTCAACCAAATTTCGATTTTCACCATTAAACAACAAAATATGTTGCTCTTATGCGGCTTCAGTCAATGCTTATACGTTTTCTTTCGGTCAGAGTTAAACCAAAAAAAAAGATGAGAAAAGTTGATTAGGTAGGGGGGTTAAGTGACGAGTAATGACATGGCTTACTCCTACTTTATTTTCTTTGGCAACGGAAAAAGTTTGTTTTGAACCCGTACACGCTCTTTGACTTAGAATTATGGTAATGTTGACAAAAAATGTCTATACACGATTAATGTCTGGTCGTTAACGTTACCTCACATTAAACGCGACGCGGTAAAATTACTCGTGAACTCTCGTTTTTTTTTGTGATTTTGTTCTTGATTGAACTAAAATACGAAATTAGGACACCTTTCCTATTTTACCATTGATGGTAAGATTTTCCGAATTTTTTGATGCTTAAAATTACATGTAGAGTAACACAATTTTAAATTGGCAATTTTGCTAAGATAATTGGGTAAGACTCTTAATAAGATTAACATTTGACATACTTTATCTTCATTCTACTTTATTCGTAATCAATCAGTGGTGTCAATTTTAGTAAAATGTCTGATAGACAAAACGCAAGATCCAGGTGAAAGTGAAAACAAACAAATATAAAACTATATCAAAATTGGATAGGACACGTCCGGGATGAACTTGAACGTTTCGACGAATGTCAGACAAGCTCAGGCGGATAATAACAGTTTTTAATTAAAAAAGTCAGCGCAGTTCCAACACGGGTGGGCATTTTAACAAATTTTAAAGACGTTTATCAATAAAATTGAACGGGTTAACCAAGTGTAGAAAGGAACCAAGTTGGACACATCTTTAAACATTGAAAATGGCATAATTATTAGAAATCCTACCGGCAGATTCCTAACACCATTTCAATCGTTGCACAAAAGCAGCTGATAAGAATGTCACTCTTGTTCTAATCTGTCATAGCAAATTATCGTTGACATAATATTATTACCAACCGGCAGATAACTTAAAGTTTGGGGCTTTCGTAAAGTTAAAACTTTATGTACAAATATTGAGCCTACAGTCAGGGCTCGGCAAGAAAAACTTCCAACTTAAGCTTAGCCAAGCTAAGCCAAGAAAGATTTGTTACCAAAAATGTACATTTTACTAATGTAATCGGCGTCCAATCTGGTAGTTGAAAATTCAATTGAATAGCATAAGGTTGTTGACTATTTCTTTATTATTTCGCGACTTTCTGGCGTAAACAACTTTCAATACCAAAATCAGAAATCACGTTTTCGTATATAAGGCAGATGATCGGATTATGCAACGCTCAGTGTGGTTTGATTCCTTTTAAATTACGGTCACAGGCCGAAAACTGGCGAAAAATATTACCATAAATGCGATTTTAAAATTTTACAGATCAAGTTCGAGATTGAAAAAAGGGATGATTTCAGTAGGAGTCAGCGTTTAGTGTGCGAATTTCTACACCTTTTAATGATTTGGTGGTTTCTAAGCCGAGAAATTTTTCAGTTTTTAGATAATTAGAATGCGGCAGTGACTACATGTGATACAAATTAAACAAAATTAATTCGGTCTTCGAGTAAATTAGAAGTTAGCAATATTCGTATATTAAAGTCTGATTTAAAAGTGTGATATAAAATTTTTATCATTAGAGGTTTAACGAAATTTTCTTGCATACATCATGAATTTTTCAATAATAAGATTCGGTTATATTTTTCATTATGATATTTTGAAAAAAAGAACCATTTTTCTCGAAAAATTGCCTTATCTGTAGTGTTCGCCAGGAATTGACTATTTTGATACTTTTTTTGATACTATTATGATACTTTTTGAAACAAGTATTTTTGAATATTTATTCAAAAATTTTGAAAGACACAAAATTTGTTTGCCAAATATTACGGTTTTCGAATTGACCAAAAAAAAAGAATTGCCGATATAAAACTATTTGATCATTTTATTCTGAGTGTCCGTTTTATAATGCAGATATAGTTTCCGGTGGAAAAACCCGACTTCATTTGACTAAATTTTATTTTATTTTCCGTTTCTCGTACAAAAAACAATCATCAAAGCTTTCTAATGTTGAAAGCATATCTTTGAATAATTTCCGAGGCTTAAAATCTGCTATAACTAAGTCTTAGGTACACGTGAAGTAAGCTACGTGGTTAAGTCGAACAACTTTGAAGGGCCGTTCAGATTTTGCAATAAAGTAAAACTAGAATTTTTTGTGTTTAAAAAATGAGATGCGTCAGATGGTGGAATTATTAATGTTTAATGAAGTAACGGTTAACCACCATTTCCTACTTTTTTGACTTATCGCAGGATGTCTTTGATGTGTGATACTACTCATCAGATCAACCACAAAATTAATAAAGGGTGCTGACAATCCTTAGAACGCAGTTTTAGTTCTGCAGACAGTTTTATGTTTCATCTTAGAAATTTATAATTAAAACTCAAGTATACACCACATAACTAGTTATCTATCACTCAACAAGTCCGGGGGGGGGCGGTAGATTATTTTGGTAAGATATTTGGGTATGGCATATTATTTTATAATACGATAATCTACAGTAGTCTTTTGTAAAGTATATCGCGAAAAATACCCGTTTATGAGTACTTTGAACCATACTTTGAACAACGATTCGCGACCAAATGGTGTGGTCGCGAAAGTACTCATAAACAGGTTTTTGTCACGACCATTTGTGGACCACTCCCTCTCAGGTCGTCAAATTGCGCAGAAAAACATCGATTACGTAATCTTCGTCTCATAACGGGGCAGTGTAGGTTTAGTATGAAGAATATTTTGACTCCAACTTTTCAAATGATTAAGGACCAAGCGGGTTCATAAGACTAAGGCAGTTGAAAGGAGCTTTTAAGATAAATAAAAAAATAATTTAAAAAAACTTAGGTGATCATCAGTTAAGGCTTCGTTTAACTCATTGGATTTTTGGCAACACAATATTTTTTCACGCTCGAGTAATGACTGCTAATTATTTTCTAGGTCAAACTGGTCTTGTTTCTGTGAACATTCTTGGCCTCGCGGAAGAGCCGATTATGACAGTGTTGCAAAAAAATCGTTTTTTTCTACTCTAATAAAAGCACTAAACAGTCTAAAATAGTGTTTGTAGAGTAAGATATGCAATAGGCACGTTCCATCATGATCAAATCCCTCGTGCAAATTGCTCCGGCGCTCTCAAACGTTACGCATGTTCTCAAATTTTAACATTCTTCGGTTATAGGGGTAATATTGTCGTTCTAATAAACTTCGTAATTCTTACAGATTTTTAAAGTACCAAAGTCACTGCATTAAAAAATACTAGGTCCTGAGATAGTCGCTTCGAGAATTTTTTGTCCAAACTATTTACTGTATCTGGTATGAAAGAATTTTTCTGAAATGGCTCGTTTTTAATGGCTATAAAGTGCAAACTAAATACAGGGGGGCCTCAAAGTAAGGGCCACCTTTTTTTCGATTTTCATCAGTGCCAGAAGGTGGTCCTTACTTTGGGGTGGCCCTTACTATGAGAAATACGTTTTCTCATAGTAAGGGCCACCTCAAAGTAAGGACCACCTTTTGGCACTGATTAATTAAGAATTAAGCTCTAATGTGAATTAAGAATTATAGAAAAAAGGTAATTTAGTCGAACTTTGTCGAAAAATACAATTTCAGTTTTTGACAAAAAATCGGCAATGAAACTGTCACTTCGTACGTTACCAACTATAGTTGATTTTTTCAGTACAAGCCAAATGATAATTTTTATTCAAATTTCGCCCTGAAAATAGGTTTTATTGGATGGCATATTCTAATACATCATTAACGCTGCAAAAGTTCCAAATTAGATGCTCTTAATAAATTTATTAACACAGCAATGGTGTCGTTTTTTCAACGTGGATATCTCACAATTCAATTTGGTCTCTGTCCAGAAGTCCTAGCTCTTGGATTTGCTTTCTAATCAGTTAAGACACATCAGGTGGTTCTCGTTGAAATGATTTCACAATTTAATTTGGAAATATCGACGATGAAAAATCAACAAATTAATTGAGTAAACCGTCTTTTTTCAGCTCCGTAAAATCATCCTTAAATATAATTAACACGTAAATTTTAAGGGGAATTGTTCTATTAAAATTGTGATTATTGACCAGCTACGAAAAAAGCATTATGAGCATAATTAATTTAATCCCCCATTTTACCAGGCTCATGTTCAAAGTTCAAAACACGGTGCGCTGTTAACCAGCTATGTTGCCCTTTTTTGATTGACCACCTTCTAATGTTAACGTGGCCGAAGAAAACAAATCAATAGCATGAAAACTGTGAAAGCCTTTAGCGTTTAAGTTTACTGTTGGTGTTGAAAAAGAGGGCATTTTGTCCAAAAAGTGCCCACTACCTAAAGTTTTAGATAAAATTATATAACCAAACTTCACCCACTATGTCTTTGGACTTTAATGATTACTATAAAAAAACAAATTCAGAAAAAAACACAAAATAATGTCAAATTTTTTGGAAATTAGTTGGATGATTTTTTTTCATTTTGGAATTTGAATGTATTTTTAGAACGTTATTTTGTTCTAGAAATCCATCCATAATGAACTTGTTTTAAGGACTTCATAATTGTAGTAGAACCTTAACCAGTTCATAAAACAAAGAAAAGTATTATTAAAATCTTTCTTCTTCAAAACAGGCTTTGAGATGCTGTATAAAGTTTGCAGACTAAAAATCACGAGTTGCTACAATATTGTCAATATTATATTGATTTAGATTTCTTTTAAAACGGATTTTTGTTCTTATGCACCCTTAAAAGTTACGTTTTCCAAATATTTCTTAAATAAATTTACTTTGAATTTCATCCTTTGGGTATTATATAACGTAGCCACAAGAGTGAAGATTTTTTAGTAAATGCGGTAATGCGCGGTACTGTTGCGTCCGATTGGCCAAGTACGTAAGCTTCCCCAAAAAGGATGTTGCTTCTCAGCTTATTTTTTAGCCATATATTTTTTTAATTTGCACCTAGGAGATAAAATAGTAATGTATTTTGCACAACATGATACTGAACGGATATTTCGTCTTTGCGTTTTCCGGCTAACATGGTCTTCTATAAAATTGCATTAGGCCAATTTATCCCGTAAAAATTAGGGGAAAAAGGGGGCGCTTTTGTTAACAAAGTTTGAATGAATATTTTCGTACGCTTTCTTATTTTGTGTATGTGTTACCGAATTTTTAACTTTGTCAAAACCGTAACAAATTCAGCACGTGCTGGTTATATGACGTGGTTCAATTTCGTCTCGGTTAAAATGATCTGATAAAGTCTAATTGATGGATATAAGAAAAGGGTGCTTATATATAAGTTTCCTAGCTTATTTCAGAGAATTCATCGTTTCCATATTGGAGACTTTTTAATGACACTTTATTATGAGATAATCTTATAATTTCCAACTTTTAAGAAATTTTATTAAGGATCTCGCTACTTTGCTATATACTGTATAAACGGTATCGTTGAAATTCGACTATATTTTGGTTTTATAAATATTCATAGACGTTGATTAAAATATTGAGGGTAAAAATGAGTAGATTATTTTATTGGGACAATTATTTCGATTTTGAGTTCATAGGTTAAGTTTATAAATGCATAAGATAATTATACTATAAAAGCGGGTCAAGCGCCTACACAATGAAAAAAAAAGTGATGAGCTCATCAAAAAAACTGGCTGTCGTATGGCCTGAGTGGCTGTTGGATCTGAAAGTTGAATCTGTCCGGCCAATCAGCGTGCTCAAACAGCGACAGATCATATTTTTGTAAGCAAAAATTAATTAAAATTCACTCAATCATTTTGTAGTATAATTATCTTATTTGTATTTTATAAAATGTACATAAATGCTCTAGTGTGTGTTAGGTATAAAAATATTAGGATTATACGTTAAAGTTTAAAGTTTAAACTGCCCAGTTGGCGGTTAAGTGATCAACTTGAATAGCATACTGTATATTACATACGGTATGATCATGAAAAATATGTGATGTCATTAATCATCCGAAAAACGAACGCACAAAAACAAACTGCTACTGCATAAGTTCTAATACGTAAGTGCTGCTGTGACTTCAGACCCGATTAGGCTTGCATCTGAGCCGTGGACTTTAATCCAAAAAAGAAAAATGTTTACGTTCATCAAGAGTTGCCAGCCTTGATTTTTGAGTAATCCTGAATAAATATTTTAACGGTCAGGCAGTTCTCGTTCTTCATGTGATCATTATGTTAGCAAAAAAAACGAACGCTATGTTTAAAATGCAATTGATGACTAATAGTTAGCTGAGTTAGGTATGACACGAAAGGAATAGGTTCGAATCTTCTCGTATTTGTTTTTTATAACCTTCCATAAAATTTTGTGTGTTTTACACGTTGAACTAGTAGAGTTACACTTTTCATAGGCCAAATATTGAATTTTCTCAAATAATAGAAGATACAGTCCTTACTCTTTTATCGGACGCTCATTTATCGGACGGTTGCTCCTTTTTCGGACGGTTTTTCGGCCGAAATGGGGGCATTCTAATATAAAAATGGACCTTTTGTGACGATGCTTCTTTTTCGGACGCTCTTTTTGAGAACCGAAAACGTCCGATAAATGAGTAAGGACTGTATTTGGGGTTTTAAATGTACAAAAACATAAATTGTTTCAACACTTACGTTTTTAACTCCTTTCATTATTTAGTTTGTTATGATTTATTCTTTACCGAATTTTTACCAATATGGCATTATCAAGGTTTGACATACATGTGTACCCAAAAGATTAAAAAACCCCTCAATTACGTCATACGTTCAGAAAACAAGCGTTAATTCCCAAGAAAGGCTTTTGTTTGTGGGTTACTAATTCTAGTGGGGATTCATCGGGCCGCTTCGATTGCGACAAAATGCGATTACACGCATGCGTCCGTAAACCACGCATTAAACTCAATTTAATACCCGATGTTCAAATGTTGATCAACGGTGTGACTCTTAGCCAAATATTCGATATGGGCACCCGCAAATTTTGGTGAAACACAAAATCACCAAATCACAGACAGCTCTGGTGAATTATCCGTATTAGAATATGAGCGCAGCTCATTTTAATGAAGACAGTTGTTCACTAACAGTGTCCGTGTAATAAAAGTGTGTCGATTTGGGGAACTACCGTAAAAGTTTTTGTTGAATACACCGGGTGCGGAGTTATCAGGCGCACAGTTATCAGGCAGGTTTGCCCGCTCGTTGAGTTATCAGGCGGTTTTTTTGTCGCGAAACCCGCCTGATAACTCCGCACCTCCTGTATTAGAAAAATACACGGTTCTTGCGACATTTATGGTACGTTCCAGAATTTTCCAGTGACGCGGTCTTTTCTTAAATGTTGAACAGAAACTGAAAAAACGTGAATTTCATCATGAAAACATCCGTACCACGATTAAAAATCAACTTTGATCACTTTTTCAGAAAAATTGGTTTTAAAGTGTCCACGAAATGGGATGTTTGAATCTTCTGAAACAAATTGTTCGAGTAACTGTTTGTTAATTTCATGTTATGTAAAGACCGGAAATATGTTTTCAGGTTTAGAATCTTGAGCTTAAAGTTCCGTTGATCCGATATGCATCTCCCGGTCAAATCAATTATAAAGTAAGACAACCTCAAATCTTTGAGGAAATAATTTTAGAGCTACGGTTTTTAATATTTTTTTTTCTCACTCATCATTTCTTACAGGCTCGAAAAAAACGATTCCAACAGTGAAATTAAAATGGCTACGAAATAGATGGAAAATTAATGTACATGTTATTTAACCGTAATTTGCGCAGGCGTCGAAAATTCGGTAACCGGTTAATTCGGAAACATACACATTAAAGAGTATCTAGAAAATCTCCTTGAAAAGGCGTATGAGAGACATGCCGAGTAAGAGAGAGTAAATTATGAGACTTTTGACTGTTTTTATATCAGCTTTTGTCATTTTATCAACTATCAATGGGGGCGCTTACATTAAAATATGTACAGAATAAAAACGTTTTATTGTTTTAACGAATATGAGTTGAGTATATTCCACGGGAAGTTTGGCTAATGAATCCGACCAATTTATCTGCTCAATAAATATTCGTGGCCAAGTCTTAGTTAAGTCCTATGCAAACAGCTTTCTGTTTAAGAACTTTCGAACTTTTTTTTGAATTTAGAAAATAAAAAAGAGACCGCTTCAAAAACCCATCAAAAAGAAATCGGCAAAAACGACAAAAACCAAAAAAAAAACGAAAATGACGACATATGAAAAATAGATCAAAATTAATTGATTATTTTAATAAAAATATTATAATGATTGCCATTTGTTGTACTTAAGCCACTCATATAAACTTGTTCTAACACGCACGGAAGATGACTGGAACATTTGTGACTTGTGTAGCTTTAACGAGCCACAAAGCCACTTATTAAAAAGTAATAACAAATTTATTTTGCGATCAAAGATGCAGATCTCATGTCCTACACGTGACTTACAGCATACGTCTTGTGTTGCCGCCTAGTGGGCAGAATAATAATAAAAATATTTGTAACACTTTAGTATACATAGTACTTCAGTTTTTTGGGCGTAACTTTTGAATTCGATAACGGAAAGCATATATTCATAAAAATGTGGTTGTTAATCAATTCAAATATGATGGTTGCACGGACTGTAATAATTTAGTTCTAAATATCTTTCACCTGAAAATATGCCGAAAAAATATAAATGCATCATGAAACTCAATTTGAAACTAGCGACGATTTTGGTAATTTTCTAAACTTAATAAGTGATTATAAAGCCGTTAAAAGCTTGTTACGAATGTTGGACCGATGCTTACATTAGTGTCAGTTTTTTGCGCCTCATATTTAAAATATTTAAAAATATTATTTTAACACTTATATGAATTACTCATTTTCGGTTTAAAACTTTTCCCTAAATATTTTTTTACTTCAGGAATAAGCGGGATCATTTTTTAAATCAAAATTTATGTATAAATTAATATAACCAATTATTTTCAGTTGAATATGGTATGTATATTTGTATGTATAAATTCATATGTTACATGTGATATGTAGATATACTACTAGTATATACTAGTATATATATATATATATATATACNTGTTAAGTTACGTGATTTTTGTTAAGTTACGTGATTCTTGTTAAGTTAAGGGGCGTTAAGTTACGTAGACAGGCGGTGTATATGATTAATATTAAACAGTACATTTTACTAGTTAACACTCGAACACGCATGCTGATTATTAATATAAAAACCCATTGTTTTGTAATCCCTTGTTAAACGAGTTTTTAACTATATGTATTGACTTCAATTTTATTGCTATTTTTCGTACGCCAAATATATATTAATATGCAATTTATGAGTTTATTATTTCATACTATTATGTACATGTTTTATATGCTATATTTCCTTTCATCAGGGACTAAAACCGTGTAAGATAAAATAGTGTTATCAGTGAATAAGCATGTTTTTAATTACACTAGCAATTAGTTAGAAAATCATATCTATTTAAGGACCAGACAATAACAACTTTTCCTGCGTTTTTGTTTTACATTGAGTTTTTAGTTAAAAAAACGGTAAATGGTCTGTAATCATTAAATCAAAACCTGGTGTAATACCAATTTATATCTTGCATACATGTATTTGTTCAATTTAGTTTCAAAATCGTGTTATATTGCCTTGCCGGCATACCGCAGGAATAGTTCTACAATATAAGTGCTGTTTTATAATTTTGGGAGTATTTTTGAATTCATTTTTTTATAACGTGGCAAAAATTTTGTATGTATCAGGGTTTTGAAACCAATTCTTAGGTTAAACATGATAATTTTTAATAAAAACATACAACAATAACGCGTTCTTCTGATAAAAGTGACGCGGCAATCAACAAATAAAAAAATATGATGGTATTGCGGTCACCGCCTTTGGTTATATTGAAGAAATAACGATGAAATTTATCAAATTAAAAAAAAACGACGCTTTTATTTAAAATTGTAGTTATCATTTTAGTTTTTTAATTGATTTTATTTCTGAAAATTGACGTCAAGGTATGTCTCAAGACTGTAAAGGATCAATGAGACATGTCAAGGAACTTATATAATTGCAACACACTGTAAATGAATTTTTTATGATTGTGCCTTATGTAGCATAAGTTATGTTAGTCTTAAAGGTTTAAGTTTAAGATCAACCGAGGATTCTTTTTAACAGAGGTGGCGTGTCATCTTCAAAATTCTAAAAATAATGCTGTATTCGGAAAAGTCCATTAAAACAAGCCGTACAAGGTCATCCACATTTCAAGATCCGGTTACTAATGTGTTTTCCGGTTCGTGTTCCACTAATTGGAACACTTCCGCTCGAGAGATTTGATTAAATTGTCATATATCTACAGTATTCTTCCGAATCTAAATATTTAAGTCGAACAAAATCGTGCAAGATAAGTTATTGCACCATTTATAGGCTTAAAACTCTAAAAAATGTTCAATATTGTTTTAGAATGTGATGATTTAACCGGAGGTTAATCCATGTTCACCATTTTATAGAAAATTGATCTAAAACATTATTAAGGAGGAGTTACCCTTACTTGACATTACTTGACCCTTACTTGACCTTTACTTGACCTTACTTGATAACAATAGCTAACACCTTAAATTGTAATAAAAACATCAAATGTGTGACAAAAATGGACTTTACTGGTTTTCAGATTCAGTTTGTACATAACATGACTGACCCCTCCTCAAACTATTTAATAAATTAATTAAAAAAACATTTCAAGTTTGGCCAATGCACGAACGAATTCTCATCAAAAAAAACGTCTCACTTATTTTATTTCTTAATTGTATACCGAATTCATTATTAGATGACCTTATAAGAGTGAAGTTCAAAATTATCTAAATTCATCATTGGCCCTAATTTGTGTATCACGTGCAAAACTACTCAAATTGATTGGTTTGTTTCCTGTTTGCCTACGTTAACTGATTTTAACAGACGTTAGTGTGTTATTTTTTTTAATGACCTATTATTAACTTTTTTAGTTTTTAACTCATTTAGGTAAGCGTTATTTTTCATCAAGTTTTTAAAATATAAAAAATATCGACTGAAAATTTTTTAATGATAAAACTGTTTTCTGGAAAGACAGATTTTTTAGAGTTCGCCGAAAAAAAAACGATGCGGTTATTTACTAGGTTTTACTGTCATAACACTTTTGCGTTTGTCCAACTCAAGTACTTCATTTGTATTAAGATAAATAATCTCTACACGTCTAATCCGTTAGTTCAGTTTTTTATACGAATTGAGTGCGAATACGAACGGACCGAAACACATTTTTGTCAAATATTTAAAAACTTTTTTCGACTGCTTCCCTCAGTACATCTGTAGTTGAATTTTTATCTCTTTTAAGCCTATTTTAGAACTCAGCTTTCAACTAAGAATAAAAGCGCTAATTGGTAACTATAGTTGACATATGTCAATGTGGTGACTCAGCAAAGATAGTAGTGTTTTTTGAACATTTTTAAGCCCTAAATTTCGAGATTTAAATTTTTGGTAATAAAATAGTCTTTTAAAAACAAGGTATATTGTTAAGACACGCGTACAATTTCCAAGTATGCTTCGGGTGACACGGTAATGATTTTAGTACCGTAAATTATAGTATAATACTATGTTTCTCAAAAAAAAAAAAATTGAGGCACAAACTTTGTCACAAAAAAACAATAAGCAGCAAAAAAAAAACAGCGATTATACGGAGGCAGCGAGTTGAAAGCAAAGCACTACTACCGTCGTTATTGAAAAATACGATAGAGAAAAAAAAAAGAAAAATCGGCCTTGCATGAGTTTGAGCAGCGCGCGAGCGATTTTTTTTGTTTGCCACAAAAATGAAATGGCGCTGCGCGCAAAAAAAGAGCCCAAGGAAAAAAGACACACACGCGTGTCGCGTGCCTCTAGCAATGTCTATCATTTTTATCAAGACACCGATTTTTCCCTTTTTTCTTTCGTATTCTTAGAAAACGACGGTACAATTCCCGTCATGACAGTGATAGTGGGCCACTTTGCATTGAGCTTGACGCCTCGATAGTAAAATTACTCTTTAATCTTCAATTATGATTTAAAGGAATTATATTATTTTCAATATATTTTTGCAATTTTACACTTACATAAATAAATTTCCACGAAAAGAATTATGTGAACTTCTAATTATGAATAAACCGTGGTCAGTTCATAATTTCCATTAAAAAACGCCCCCAGAAAACCGTGAAAGACATTATTTTAGCTTTCTTTAGAAACACCAAATGCTCGCTTCTAAATTAAACTTAGTAATATTTGCGAAAACAAAACTGTTTTTATTTTGAAGTTCAATTTCGCAGTGGTTATTCTGTTAACTGTTTGAATTTAAACTGTTGACGCAATGTTTATAAAAACCAGCACTAAAAAACATCATCGTGCTTGTTCCTTCGATGCCGAGCCAAAAAAGGTTAGAAAAAGTAAAATTAAAAAAAAAACTCTATCTGAAAAACTGATTCTTCAAGGTGGTTACTTGGCTGAACAGGAATTTGTAAGTTTCTTTGGCGAGCCAAAAGTATTGACCGTGAAAATTTGAGTCCGGAGCCCTTCCCTTCAATCATCACGGTTAACCGTGGTCAATTTTTGTTTAATGTTCATCCTTTTTTCTGTTTTTTTTTTGTTCGCTCAATGCTTTAGTCTTACACAACTTTTCGATGTCTAATTATGTCATCATTTTTGCGCATTTTTTGGACTCATGTAGGGTTGACTTGAGGTATAATATGTGGTCGAACATTGGGTTTGATCAAATAAGATATCTCGAAGGTGGTTTAATTCTAAAAGTTGTTTTATTAGAAGTGGCGACAATTTTTGCAACAATGAGTTTTGTAGTTTTTTCTTAGGCAGTTTTTGGTGTAATATCAAACATACATATTAACATACATATTAACATAGGATGCGCCATTAACAGGCCACTTTTGGGTCAATTGTTTTTCAAGATAACATTATTTAACGGCTACGCATTGAACCGTTAACCGGCCAGTTTTTGAAAACTTATTGTGGCCGGTTAGCGGGCAGCCTTTGTAGACAATTTTTTACTTAATATCAAAAATATATATTAAAAATTGGTTCAAAATTCCAACTTCTAGATTGGGTTGAACCTACTTGACATGGTGTAATAAAAATAGGCAAGTCTACATCAAATCATAACAAAGAAAGACAATCAATGTTTTTTTACGGTACTTTCTTGATTTTAAGTTTTACTTGTCAACAACAAGTCACTCGCCTCCTTATTTTAATGCTTATTCGGAATTTCTGAAAATTTACATATTTTGAATTCAAAGCGACTTTTATTATTGAAGTTATGTTTTATTAGAAGTGTGATCAGTGTTGAGATAATCAACTTCTAATTTATGCGTTTCTGCTCAAATCCATTTTTATGTACCAACATATTTGCGCCTGTCTTCGTACATTTCCCCGTTTTCGTGTAAAATAGCAAAAAAAAAGTTTTACTGGTAATTTTTGAGGAGTAATATTTTGTGTATATGTTTAGATGTTTTCTAATTCGATAAAGAAGACGTGTAAAATAAATTAAAACTGGTTGCTTATCTGGTTTGATTATCTTATGATGTGAAAATTTAGTTCTGAATAACTTAAAATTTCAATAAATATCCATTTCTAAAGTTAGTTAACAAGTTAAGTTAACTCTCAGGGGGAAGGAGTTTTTGGGAACCCGTAGGGGGGAAATGCGTGTAAATAAATACGCACTTGAAAAATTCACATTAATTCGCAATAATTCACAAAAACTGGTAAAGCCAAGTTGTAGAGCTCAAACTACGTCGATATGACTATTTAGAAATTGATTTTGGCCACCAGGACCCACTAGAGAGCTGTTTGAAATCTCCAACCTACGCAAAAATAACACCGTCAATCGAATTTTCTCGAAAAGTTGCGGAGGGGGTCACCAATGTTATACCCGTTTTGCCCTACGGGGCCCCATATGCCTTAAATCGACGAAAAAACCCAGTTGCGTGTCTATTTACACGCACTTCTCCCTGTGAGTTAACACGCCACTGCCACTATCTTTTTTGTATCACCAATCAAAAGCTTGTGAAAAATTGACTTGCGGATGCAATCCACCAAAATTTTGAGACAAAGCCAAATTGAAGAACCCCGAAAACACGCATAATTAACCCACTAGGCCCGATCTGTTTATCGCCATTTTGTCATGAGTGGGAATAAACAGGAATGCGGTTGACTCAATTTTCAATCTTATTGAATATGCGTGTTTTAATAAGTTTAATGAGCAACTGAATCCAGGAAGTGACCGCAAGTCCAAACAATTTGCCTTCTATTCACACGACGAGAAATTGATTTTTTTTGTTTTGGATTTGAGAGCAAAAATTATTGAAATTTGATTAAGAATGTTGTCTCTGGCCTTCTGGATTGCGGAATTTTCATAATGCGGAATTTTTTGGGGATTTTCTAGAAGATTGATAGTTATCTAAGGTTTATTAACAGTATGTTTGAGCAACGGAAGTGCTTTTAATTCCATTTAAACCTTCATTGAAACTTCCGGAAATGCATGTAGTAAGATACCTAACATGTTTGCCAAATGTAATTTTCAGTTTTAATTTCAGTTTAATTTCAGTATTTCAGTTTTTTTATAAAATGAAGTTTTGAGACCTTTGATCATGGTTCGACAATGAGGGCTTATATTTTGACTAAGCCTACAAAATCATTTTTTGATTGGCTTAGCTTAATTAACGCGTGCCGAGCCCTGTCTGGCATATCAGATACATTTACTGGTATTGGCCCTTAACGTTAAAACGACCAAAAAACTTGACACAACTTACTTGTTTACTTGAGGGGGTTATTTTTAGTTCTTATTGGAACTAATAATTATCAATAAATCATCACTACACCAATACAATATTGTTTTTGAACATCATAAAGTTTGCTATCTAGTGAAGTTAACCAATGTAAAGCATGTGAGGAGCCTAGGACCTAGAAATTCAATTATCTAAAGTACTTAATGTAGACGCACTTTACTAATGTAATTAAAAAAGTGCCGATAATGTATTTTTTGTGCAATTTGCGGATATTTTAGCCATTTTTATGAGTGTTTTATTGGACAGCTAGAAAATCCGAGGAAACATCCCAAGACAAATGGCAATTTCTGACACCAAACTAATTGACGTTTCTGATCCTCACTTTTTCCAAATCAAAAAGATTCGGTCAAAAATGGTCTACGCTCTAAGGGGTTTATATGAATATTAAATTTAGGCCCTATAAATTCAAATTTAGGCCCTCTAAAACATTTGTTACCTATATTTAGAGTAACTACACTGGATCGGTATAATACCTTCACAGTCACGTTGTAAACACCTGAGAATAGCCTTAGAAGGACATTCATTAAGATCTATTTAAAATTACTCTAAGTGTATTATTAGCACACTTGCAACCGATTGAAAAATATTCCATAACGTCTGGGGCATTCAAAGAGCCATATTCTAAAGCCCATTACGATGTTTTTCGTTCAGCAACGAATGTTATATCTCACCTCTAATTTTGAAAACAAAATTAAGAATATCAAACATTTCTTTAAGGATCCTCGGCTTAATTACATTAATGTTTTTCGACCTTTTTTGCCTTCTGAATGTTTAAAACTCATCTGATCAAGTCACCTGCAAATCATTTTCGCCCACTTTAATTTTTCTGGCGTCTCGTCATCATAAAAACGGCAATTATTTGCCGCTTGTTCCATTTATTTGCATTCATCTAGCAATTTAAAATCGAAAAGCAATTAAAAATCGAAATTTTCAACAAAATTGATTTTAACCCGTTCTTATGGTTGTTTTTTTGGTTTTTTCGTTTGCGTGTCATCAATCTAGGTTATTCAAGTTATTTGTAAATTTGTATCTTACAGACATTAAGGCGTTCACGGTCCGATAACCTCCAATGATATTAAGAGTAACGATAGGACTTGATGAAAGCGGGTTTTTGTTGTTGATTGAATTGTTTTCGGTTTTTTCATTTGGTCTTGAGAAACAATTCTTATCGCTACTGTCCATTTAGTTCCAACAATTCAGTCAACTTAGAAATCAGTCAACTTAAAATCCCGATTTCACGAAGTCCTCTCGTTATGACCCCTTAAAGCAATTTCCGGTCATTAATAGTGGCCTGTGACAAAAAATGAATACACATAAATGGCAGATAACCCGCCTATCATTATAATTGTTAGGTCCAAATTTCCGTACTCACAAAAACTGAAACAACCAAATCATTTTTTTTTCTCGACATGACAAAAATTATAAGTTGCATGCATAGATATTCAGCATGGGTCCCGTTGACTTGTAACACACGAAATTGTTTGGACATCGTGTTTGGACGAGTTACGTAAGTGGACGGGCGCATTGCATCGTGGGGTATAATTTTTCGAGTTGTTTTATGCCCAAAAAAGCACAGTCTGTTGTGACTACATGTGATATGGCTGTTGTCAAAATATGATGAGTCCATAATTTATGGATAGAAAAGTATGTGTTTGGATTGACAGCATACAGGGGCTGAGTAAATAAGTCTTACAGAAAACATTCGTTTTTAGGGTTGCCCTTTAATGTACTCTGATTGAATTGGTACAAATTACATTTCGAATAATAGTCATTCAGTAAGTAAGCGCATTTCGTAAAATAATTTTTTTTTATCATTTCCACATTTTTAAATAACCACCTACCTACGTAACCTAACAATAAGTAAGTTAACAATCTATCAAGTAAGTTAACAAATTTGTTTGTCGATTTTGGAAAAAAAGTATACATAAAGTTCCTGTTATATTCTTTTTTCGCGAACTACTTGTATCATCTCGAATAATTGTTGGCCCGATTTCAACGCTGAGGCCTAACTCATGCAATATATTATACGACGTTGGTCAGAGCGTTTCATCATAATAAAAAATAAGACCTAAATGACAAGCAGGAAAATTTTTGGTCTATTTGTCGCACGCCGCATGCGACTGCGTCATGACAGGACCCCTTGGGTTCATTATTTGAGACTTTGACTGCCACATCAAGCCCGTTGTGGTCGGACAGGGCCGACCACAGGTTCAACGACCGATAAGACTTAAAAATGAGGTGCTACGTGTGAACTGAAGGTGGCTGATCCTTCATAACTTATTTAAATATTCATTAGATTGGCTCGAATAATAAAATCTCAAATTTACGAAACAAAAACTGAAAAGTTCTTAAATTATCTCCTCAAAGTGACAGATTCAACGAAAAACAGCGTTAAAAATAGTTTAAGCGAAAGAATGAAAATTAAAGCGAAACATATCGAATTGAAAATGTATAGCATATAGGTATAGGGATTATGTCGGGATTTCGTGATATACTATTTGCATAATACGTCAATTTGAAATATTATTCGAATTGAATGTGGTATCAAATCATTTGGTGCTTATTTTTTATGCTTCAAAGTATACATATGGGTCTCATATTGTATGACAATATCAAATCAGTGCAACTTCTTACGGATGTCCATTGTGATTTAAATTGAGACCCTACTGTATGAGTGTCATAGTTTGAAGCAATTGTTACCTTGTTTTTGTCAAGACGAATGAGCAAAGATTTTTCAACCAGGATGTTTGTTGTTGAGAAAATAAAATCAGAAATGTACATTTCACATTACTTGTAGATTACTAAATTGCATTAAGGTACTTCCGGTTTATAACAAATTTAATCAAGCGTCCTTCTTGGATGATAATACATGTTAAAATTCGTGTTTTCAGTGAAAAAATTCAAGTACTGGGGAAGACACATGTCACTCTCAGTAATGCTATTAGATTTTTAAACTTGTTTTTCGATCGTCCTACATTGCTTTTAATGATAAGATGCGCTATTAAAGATGTCAAATTTGAGCATTACTTCTTCCATAGAAATGCGTTCAAAATATCCATTATCCTTTGTTGCACGTGTTTTTCACAGTCAAAGTGATTTTGTGAGGAAATTGTAATATCAACTATTCTGTACGTTTTGTTTATCTCCCTCGAAATTAAACAAAAACACTAAATTGAAAGACCGCTTAGATTTGATGCAAGAAATTATATGATTGGTTTGCTTCCAGAAGCTAGCCAATCCGTTGCAGTGATTGTTATTTGAACAATTTTCAAAAACCTACATGATTTCCGTTTTACCCTTTTTCTTGATTTTTTCCGATGCTTATCGTTAATATGAGATGGTCAAATTGGAATAAACCAGAATTTACCAGATCCCACACGTTTTATGGCAGATCATATTTTGCATGATATGTGTGATACATTTTTGTGAATTTATAAACCTAGCCTTCCCTAGCGCCCTGTATGTTATCGCAGGACTTTGTACATGTAATTATGTATGTGATTTTAGATTTGATTAATAATATAAAACCTGTTTCTAATAATTTGCTTTAGTTCGAGGATGCAAAATTATCGCCGATCGACCTGGACTTATCCTACTACTGCTTGCTAATGGTGCCAAGGTAACCAAAAAAAATCTTAATATCTTTAGTTTTACCAAAAATTGTCCGGACTAATATGTTGTCTGGATTATTATTACGTAAAAGGCTTGGAAAGAAGCCGTTACAAATTATCAGGTCGTTAACCTGTGTAAAACAAATCCAAATCTGGATCGGAACTTGTTTCCACACTTCAAACGTCTTAAAACGATACCCCGTTGACGGTCTTAAGTGTCAAAAACATAAATATATGCGATATATACTATAATAGACATGAGAGGTACTTTTTTCGATTACGATACTTAAGTCGGCCTGTAATCAATAATAAATCAACTAAACCCAGTTATCGAGCGTTTTTAGACTAAAGT
>SCLG01000039.1:263373-279760 GCA_004367875.1 Oikopleura albicans
TTTTTTGGAAAATTACTACATTCGTTGATTTTACGATTTGAGAATATCAAAGCAAACCGCGCGATTCATTTTTCCGACGGATTAGTCGAAAAGAATCAAACGGGATAATTAATATTCCACATTCTAAATGAAGATGTGCCTATTATCATTGTCGACAATATATATCCGATTAACTCTCATGAGAAAGACGTGTCTTTTCTTGCATATACTTTTGAACTTTCGAAGATTTTACCCACAAAAGAATGCTCATAATCTCGGAGTCAACATGGCATCGAAAAACGTGCGTTATTATCGGACCTTTTACATTGGATGTTTAATTTTTGGCCGAGTCAGCGTTAATTCTAAAATGAAGACCAAAGTATCTGAGCTGTATTTGAACCGCGTTCAATGGGTATCAAATTTGTAACCTTTTTTAATTCGAAAAGATTGCTTTCAAGTGCCAAATCCACGTTTCACCGTCTGACGACGACCGAAAAGCAAGGTCAAATCCTTTTTAGTTGGTGGCGTACAAATTTTGCGTTACGGTATCCACTAGTATCGATTAATTCAAGTGGATTTTATTGATATAGTTCTTTCATAGAGTTTGGCCTCGTGAGCATAAATCTATTTGTTTTTACTTTTTCCAAATACAAGGCGACGGCTGAAAACGTGCATTTCCGAAACACAGTACTAAACAGTGCTAATCTTAACGTGACTCTAATAATTGAAATGAAGACGGTACTTGTATGATATTTAGTCCAAATTTATCAAACGCTCAACTTATCCCTATCGAAAGATAAGCGGACAGTTACACGCGTCTCATCTTATACACGAAAAAAAATATTAAAAGGGACAGTTCATACCATCTCGTCCCTCTTGCCTCGAAGACCTTTCATCGAAAATTGAAAACCTCAGATGCACTTATCTCTAAATAGTATTCAGGAAAGTTAGTTCCGTAACATAAAAAGGCGACTCAGTGGACTTGGGCAGGTGGCCTGGACCGCTGAGATTTAAAAGTGCTCATGCTCCAACATTTTTCTGAGTAATAACTGCGGTCATCAACGGACTGAAGATAACTTTTTTTCAAATCTTAATATACTTTAAAAGATATACGTGTGCCCGTTCGCTTCGTTATCTTACAAATTTTTTTCATGCCAAGGTTGCAAGATAACGGCGCAGTGGGTGTATATATAGTTAATGAATGATCAAAATTTTATATTGATGATTAATAATCAATGTTGTTTTTTGCAAACCTTTATCAGACCGGTTTGAACTTCCTTCACAAACTATTGGTCAAGTAATCGTTTTTTAGTAGCGATGTAATCGTAACCAGTTCAACGGACAAATATCCACCACATAATCTGAAAGTACATATTCCAATGTCTATTTGTCTAATCGAAAGTTCGCAANGTCCTCATGCTCCAACATTTTTCTGAGTAATAACTGCGGTCATCAACGGACTGAAGATAATTTTTTTTTTCAAATTTTCATATACGTTAAAAGATATACACGTGTGTACGTGTCCCCGTTCGCTTCGTTATCTTACAGATTTTTTTTCATGCCAAAGTTGCAAGATAACGGCGCAGTGGGTGTATATATATTTTATAAATTATCATTTTTTTTAAATTCATGATTAATAATCAATGTTGTTTTTGCAAACCTTTATCAGACCGGTTTGAACTTCCTTCACAAACTATTGGTCAAGTAATCGTTTTTGAGTAGCGATGTAATCGTAACCAGTTCGACGGACAAATATCCACCACATAATCTGAAATTACATATCCCCATGTCTATTTGTCTAATCGAAAGTTCGCAAAAATCTAGGGGCTCTGGCAGCGGAAACTACTTGTAAGTTTTCCAATAAATTTTACGAAAATTAAAAATCTCTTCGGACCATTTGTCAACATTAATTTCAATCAGGGATCTCATGATGTTTATTTTGGAGGCCTGAAAAACAAAAACGAATGTGGGGTGTACCTCGATATCCTTTTTCAGTATGTTGGAAAAAATTTTCTCATTATTTTCGTGATATTTTAAGTAGAACAAATTTCACTAGATGCACTTTCGCAAAAATTCTATAAATGTGAACAAAGTCAAGACTAAGAAACACATGTTTAAGGGACTATTTCATTGATGACAAGCTGTCATAAGGGATCACTTATATGAGCTCATTATCTTCAAACCGCTAACGTTTCAAATCATTGCACCATTCATTAGTTTAGGTGGCCTTCACACCACGTTAGACATAAGAATTTCAACCATAATATTGCACAAATTGGACATGAATTCGTTGGATGTGTTGGTTTCAAAATTTTTGCTTTTCTTATTTTATGATTTTCAGCTTGGTGCAGAATTCCGAGTTTTTTTTTGTTGGTTCCATTAGAATCTCTTATGTCTGGCTTTCATAATGAACATAAACATCTTTGTTGTCCGTCGTGATGGGCTTGAGCCGAGATTATCCGGTTTTTGGGTTCGTTGGAAAGACGAATGTGATTCAACTTGATAACAATTTGACGAATCGGGCATTTTTACGAGTGAAGTGAACAGTAGACCATTTTTATCTAATGAATAATATTTGAGTCATATCGAACTAAAGTTTTGGACTGGATGAATTGACATATACGTTTTTGAAATAATTTGAGAGCTTTTCTCTATACAGTCCCTGCTATGATATTATTACTATCATAGTATATTACAAACAACTATTGTCGGCATAACTCCTTCATTGTCTCGTGCTTCCAGTTTTTATTTGCCACGGTACCATGGCAACGCGAAAAAGCAAATAACAATTTCTTCCTTTTTTTGTTACGCGGACAATTATGTTACTAATATTATAGTATATGTCTATTGTCCAAATCACATGAAAATTTCGTTTTATTTCAAAAGGTATATTGAATTAGTTTTTTCATGCTTCTTATTTATGAAAACATTAATTATTATGCTACCTTTTTCAACATGGAAAAGATATTTTAGAGAAATTTCATGTAGAGATTTTCTTTAGTACCCATCTTTCTAGCAATTACTTTCTTGTTCAACGTTAGTAATTCTATAAAATGAGCTTGTTGGCTAAAGAAGTATCAATTTTGATTCCAGTTACCCATTTGCCCGGTAATTCACAAAAAAATCCATCATTTAAATTGCTCTAAAATATTTAAAAGTTTATCCCTTTGAACCGATTACCGTTATTTTTGAGCCCGACCTTTAATTTGTTATTTGAACTTGTATTACAAAAGTGAAGTCAAAAAAGTCATTATAATAATCGCTTAAGAATCCATAATAGTTTTCAACTCTACTTTTGTCTTCAATAATCTACAGTAGTAAAGAGGCTAGAGGTTTTACATCATATTTCGATCACCAGCGTATCTTTTCACAACAAAGTATCGCTCATCCAAAAACCTTTTAGGCCTTTTTTAGTTTAGTTAATTGAATAATTTTGAAATAATTTCAGGCGCCGAAAATTTCGACCCCGCGGCATCTCGTAAGAAATTTTTCGCATATTTCACGAACGTTCTACTAGCTACCAACGAAAAAGTTCTGTAAAAAACATATAAGGTTGCGTCCACTACGGCGCGTTCAACCTGATTGTCCGCGGAACAAAAAAGGAAGAAATTGTTACTTGTTCTTTCGCGTTGATATGGTAACGCGCCCAATCAAAATTGGCTGCGAGAGACAATTAAGGTGTTGCGCGCATAATAAATGTTTTTTTTTCTAGCAAAAATGTTTTAGTACGTCGTTATAAGTTTAAAAATGCCCCAAAATGTTTGTCATAATTGTAAGCGGTAACATGTATCGACAGAAGTATCTCTTGAAAGAGAAACTGCATGAAATTCATAATTTCCTTTAGAGTGTTCCAACAAGGGTCGGTTCTAACATGTAGTTTGGTTATTTGAACCATTATTACCAAAACTGCATCCTAAAATGTATTAATCATGTTAATAATTTCTAATAATCACTTTTTAATAATCTGTTTTGTCTGATTGAAAACTAACGAGCCCACAGATTTGAATCCGGCCAAGACATTCAATTTTAAAGTTCATTACTATGGCCACATTATTCGCATTCATACTTATTTTGCTTGAAAGCTGCGGATAGGTTAATTAAGACATATGTCAAACATTCGCTTATAAGATCATTAATGACGAACGAGGGCTAGTCAGGAAGTTGGAAGTAAATTTTTAATTACATAATATTTATTTTATATCGCCTAAAATCCACCATGGTAGGTATACTTTTCAAACTTCAGATAACTTAAAGGTATACAAATCGGCCGTCAGCGTTTGCAAAAAAACGTTAAAGTTAGGCATGTCTTGCTGACGGTCATCGTTAGCGTAAGTGACATTTTCGCAACTTATAAACCGCTTTTCGAATAAAAACTTTTTCTGTTTTGTTTTTCTTTTAAATTTATATTCACGGTCATCGTTGTCCTATTATACAATCTACAGGGGGGTTGGTTATAAGGTCAGCCATTTGTGCCGTTATAAGGTCAAGTCAGTTTTTTTGCACTAAGGTTAAGTAAATTTTTTCAGGCACTAAGGCCAAGTCACTTTTTATCAGTAGCATGCTTTTTGGGAAAAAAATCTATAAAACCTTTCCTTTTTACGTTTTTTTTTTGGATGAATACCTCCCCCAGCACTAAGGTCTTTTTATGGAAAAGAATTTCTGGTTGATTATAAGATCAAGTCAGTTTTTTTAAAGTGTATTAAGGTCAACTTAATTTTTTAGATCTTGACCTTATATCCACCCCCCTCCCTGTATAATCAATGCGAGACATTTGGAACATATTCGTCCTCAGGAACTTACTCACCGTCATATATTAGCGAATAGTATTTTTATACGAAGCAAAGTTTATTGAAAAAATATAACGAAAAATGTTAAATCAAAATAATTTCCATATTATATCGGTTCAAATAGTTACGTCGACCCGACAGCCGTATTTAAAATTGCCTTACTGCATTTCGTACCTACGATTTGCATACAGATGTGCAACTTTTTGGGATTTATACTGAAAAAGTAATTCTTATTTCGAGCAAAAAACAAAATAACTGACGTCAACGCCGCATTTTTAAAAAGATTTACCGATATAATTCCTTTTTATTTATTTCTGGCAATCACACAATTCAGGTATCACAAATTATTAAATAGAAAATAACTTATGCAACAACCTTTTATATATTATTATAAAACTCACTTATGTTTGTTCAAAAATGCAGAAAATATAAATAATTAAATAAATTCAACAAATAACGACTTATAGAAAATATGACGAGTTTGAGTGGATTTCCTATTGATCATTCTGGCTAGAGGCATAGGAGGAGAAGAGACGGGCCAATGAGAGTCGCGCGACTAACCCACGTGTCACAATGATTAGGGTGTAAACACATCAAAACCATAACCAAATCTCACTTATTTTTTTTTACATTTTTATAGACGAAAATAACTGCGTTGTAATTTTACTTTGCTTCGATAAAGGAAACGGACATAATGTGGTTAAAGACTGAATAATATTTCTTCATTACGTGATAATAGTGAATTTACGATTTTAATTTAATTTTCATGTTTTTTGCCGGCAAACTTCCCATAGATATGGCTCAGTGAAATTAAACGAAAAAGGGTATATTGAATAAGTTTTACACAGGTGGTTGGCGTAACAATTGACACACATTTTTCGGTGCCAACCATTATATAAGAGCACTTTGGTAGTGTCTAACTCGATGACTTTTTAATGAATTCTAGCTGCAAAAGAGTGTGTAATTTTGTCGAATTTGACGAACGATGTTTCTGACATGTCTAGCCCTTTGACCGTAAACTGATTACTACCTCGATTCTAGGCGGCCGACATCAAGAACAAGCCTCTAATGCTTCGTCTTGCTTCGGGAGAGAAACAAAAAAAAATCCAAATCCGTTTTTTATCCGTAATGATTTTCCTACACGTCGAAATTATTTTGTTGCGTTCATGGAAATTATTTCTCAAATCACTAGATTCTATTTTTTTAGTCAGTCATGAAAAATAGAATATCTCACTTCAATTTCAAGGGAAAATAGAAGGATACTAGCTCAAATTTTGTCGACTTTTTTCTCAATTAAAAACTAAAATAAACATAAAGCGAAAGTTACTAAAGCCTTGACTTATATCATGATTTGAAAATCCTAATTATTGAGTGGTATAAGATCAATTTTACGTTTTAATCAAATTACTAAAGTCACGAACTTTTTCTACAGTCATTACAGCTATTTTATGATCCACGAGTCGTGGAGCACGGCGAACAAAATATTCAATAGGCGTGGTTCACAAGTAGTGAGTTCAAGACTGAAAAAGATTTCATTATTTTGTGGTAAATGTAGCTCAAATCAAAGTGACGAAGTGATAAACTATACTTTAGGCTAGCTTATAAACCGTTTCTTTTGTACGTTTTATTTCGGCACTTACTTTGTGGACCTCGGATTTGTAATTTTCGGCTTATTTTTTCATCGTAAAATTGTACGTGGTTAGCATTTGAATTGACAAGTAATAATTTTATGTAGATCAAAAATGAACATATATGTAATATAATAAATAAATATATATATTATAGAACACTTCGTTCTTCTAGATGAAAAAAATAACCAATAACCAGAAACAAAATTCATTGTTTTTAAGGATTCGAATTTCTTGATAATTACAAAAAAAAAACTACCTTAAATACTTCTGTAATATTCATGTATACGCCATTTTTCCTTTGCTGCCAAGGAGTCAAAAATTGGGGATAAACATTTCAATAGATTGTTTTTATTTCAAAACAGTTTATGGACTATAGATTATGGCATAACTCCGACCAAACAAGTCTATCAAATTACAGAGATAAAAATTAAGTTTTTCAATATTATTAAATATGTGAAAATTTTGCGAAAATTGCGTTCGCTTCGGATTGTTCTGTTCAACCGGTTTCGTTTAGCACAAAAGGATAGAATAACAATCAAGCCATTTAATTCTAACATGATTTTGATGCTAAAAAACTGTATTAAGATAATCTAAGCAATTTACTGAAACAAATGACAAGGGATTATCGGCGTTTATGGTGTCACGCCTCACTGATAAATTAAAACGTTCAGTTGTTTTATTCAACGCAAATTCACAACGATAGTTCGCTTTCGGTTATGGAGCGCCCGTCAAAAAACAAACGGCCATTATGGAATGAGCGCCCCTCATGGGATTAATTTGTAAATGTCACCGAACTCTGACTCGTATTAGCGCTTTATGGGATGTAGCTTTGACGTCTCTTTATATTTTTTGTATTCTGCTTTTGGTGTTACGTATATACAATATCCGAGCTTTTTTCACTTTTAACTCACAGGGAGAAGTGCGTGTAAATAGACACGCAACTGGGTTTTTTCGTCGATTTAAAGCATATGGAGGCCCCGTAAGGCAAAACGGGTATTGGTGACCCCCCTCAACTTTTCGAGAAAATTCGATTGACGGTGTTATTTGTTGCGTAGGTTGGATATTTCAAACAGTTCTCTAGTGGGCCCTGGTGGCCCAAATCAATTTCNTTATTTCGGCACTTACTTTGTCGGCCTGAGATTTGTAATTTTCGGCTTATTTTTTCATCGTAAAATTGTACGTGGTTAACATTTGAATTGATAAGTCACAATTTTAAGTGGGTCAAAAATTATTAATATATATGTACTCTAATAAACAAATACTATATAAAAGTACCTTATATATAAATACCTAATATTAAAATTTCTGAATAATTACTAAAAAATAATCTACCATAAATACTTATGTAAATTACATTGAACATTATGTTCATGTCCGCTATTTTCTTTTGCTGCCAAGGTTTCAAAAAGAAGGGATAACAAATTTCAATAGATTGTTTTTATTTCAAAACAGCTTATGGACTATAGACTATGGCATAACTTCAACCAAACAAGTCAAATTAGAGTGATACAAAATGAATTTTTTCAATATTATTAAATATGTGAAAATTTTGCGAAAATTGCGTTTGCTACGGATTGTTCAACCGGTTTCGTTTAGCACAAAAGGATAGAATAACAATCAAGCCATTTAATCCTAACATGATTTTGATGCTAAAAAACTGTATTAAGATAATCTAAGCAATTTACTGAAACAAATGACAAGGGATTATCGGCGTTTATGGTGTCACGCCTCACTGATAAATTAGAACGTTCAGTTATTTTATTCAACGCAAATTCACAACGATAGTTCGCTTTCGGTTAAGGAGCGTCCGTCAAGAGATAAACGGCCATTATGGAATAAGCGCCCCTCATGGGATTAATTTGTAAATTTCACCGAACTCTGACTCGTATTAGCGCTTTTATTCTGCTTTTGGTGTTACGTAGCTACAATATCCGAGATTTTTTCACTTTTAACTCTTAGGGGGAAGGAGTTTTTGGGAACCCGTAGGGGGAAAATGCGTGTAAATAAACACGCACTTAAAAAATTCACATTAATTCGCAATAATTCAAAAAACTGGTAAAGCCAAGTTGTAGAGCTCGTCAAACTACGTCGATCTGACTATTCAGAAATTGATTTGGGCCACCAGGGCCCCCTAGCGAGCTGTTTGAAATCTCCAACCTACGCAAAAAATAACACCGTCCATCGAATTTTCTCGAAAAGTTGAGGGGGGGTCACCAATACCCGTTTTGCCTTACGGGGCCTCCATATGCCTTAAATCGAAGAAAAAACCCAGTTGCGTGTCAATTTACACGCACTTCCCCCTGGGAGTTAAAATAAAATCTGGTATTCTAAAAACNAAGTTATACGACCGTTTATGATTGCATTTTTTTTCTTTTACTTTTTACGTTTCTACAATATTCGTGATTTTTTGACTTTCATAATAAGATCTGGTATGCTAAAAACTATATTTAGGTTGATGTTAAAACAACAGACGAAGGATTATCGGCTTTTATGGTGTCATGCCTTATTGGAGATGTGCAAATTGCTGAGTTATTATTGGGCCGTGGTGCTTCTATTCACTCTACAGCAATGGAGTCACACATCACTGACTGAATATTGATCTCGATTTGAGTATTTTTTTAGAATGCAGGGCAGGGCAGTCCATCAGAGCGTTTGAAGTCGGGAATTCGACCGGTTAAATCGAAGGTTTAGATGATAACGTTTTTTGACACCAAAAATTTGCGGTGGTGGTAATAGTTCAAAAATGCGTCAATAATGTGAGATTTTTGATGACCGAGTTTATTAACGTTAAAGCTTCGAAATTTACTTACAATTTTTCCAACTCCCGGTTATATGAAGTTGGCCATAAAATGCAATAAGACAAGGGGCGTATGTAACAGATTTTGAAAGCCACGGCTTGAATGGGTATCAAGTACAAATCCACCAAAACTGTGGAAAATTTGTTAATTTTCAAGATTTTTTATCGTATTTTTAACCATTTGTGTGTCCAAACTACTGTTTCTTTCAAATAAAAATAAATTTAACCTGCTCAGACGCTCTAGCATAACGCAATTACGGTACTTAGTGTGAACACTGATGATAATGTACGATGAAAAACAAAAACAAATGTTGGATTGGATCTTTTATTAATGCCATGGAGATTAACGGGAAAGGCAGAACCCGTAAAAAATGCCCGTCTTTTAGTTCATCATGGGCCATGATTCATGGCGCCTCTCATCCGAATTATTATCCTGTGGCGTGTATCTAATGAACTCTTTCTTTGAAAAATGAGATTTCTTAAAAAATAGGAATGAAAAACTCGTGCAAATATACGCCAACCGGCCTATTACAATATGCTTACGTCATTATTTGACTAAAACCGTTAAATGAGCATTTCAGCTGTATTTAACAAAAGATTACAAGCGCTTTTTTGATGCCATAATTTGTGTAAAATTTATCACAATCGGTGGCCATTTGTCAAAACGTTCCGTCTTTTTTCGCACTTGGTTCCTCTACCTGACAGTTTGAACAATTTCTAACCGCGAATTGCACAAAAAGGGATAAATCAAATGAAAATATTACGCACCTTTTTTGGATAATTTCTAATCATTTTGTCCGTTCGCGACCTGTCGAATGTTTGTTTTCGTTTATCGCTGGCAGTCGGCGAGCCACCTTTTAAAATCAGACTTGGTACTTTTTGGTGTCATTTTTTGGGCAACTTCTTTAATTTTAGCTGGATACACCTGGAAAAAACAATGCGATAAAGTAGTGTGTTCCCTAAAGTTTAGACAAACATACTCATACTTCATTTTTTGAACAAAAAAATTCTATAGCAGACGTAGTTTGCTAATAAATTTCCTTTTCCTGAATTTTGCCGTCCAAAAACATAAAATCGGTTTACCGATTATTGATCGTGGACGACCGGTAAATAAGAGTGCGTTCGGTTAAGTTTAGAAGAAATACTCAGAAGTGTACTTGCCCAATAATAGATGCTAAAGGGATCAGACACGGTATTACCTAAGTTTAAAACCGAACACGTTTACTCGATGTGCACGGCAATTGAGCTATTAATCTGACTTTGGAATTCAATCGCTTCGAAAAGTACCAAAGATAACTTTCCAAAAAACGTCCTTGTCATTAAATCCGATTTCGTTTTTTTTTTTTGCTCGTAGCAGATGTCTCGAATCGGTACAAAGATTTAATATTAACGATGATCCAAAAAATGAGCCTCGAATGAGCGTCGAAAGAGTGTCTTACAATGATTGAATTTTACTTAAAATTTAATGATCTTACATTTTTCTGGGAAAATGGAACGAAAAAGGAAAAACGCGTCAATTTAAATATTTTTTGAAATAAACCGCTTGGTTACTTACTCCATTTTTATAGATTTTTGCGACTAACAGAAACCGACAAAACATTTTACAGGTTTTAATTATTCTTAAGATTTAAAATACAATCAGGTTTCTCTAGATGTGCATTTTCGCTTACCGAAAAACGTGCACATCTAGAGAGACATACACAAAAAGGTGCACATCTAGAGGTTTTTACAAATTTTCGTTAAAAAACGCATATCTAGAGAGACATGCACATCTAGAGAGCGCACATCTAGAGAGATCTGACTGTAATACAACGTATTTTAATTTGTATTATATATTAAAACGTATTTAATTTGTATTATTCAATTTAATAAATTTAAAAACTTTTTACTTTTTCGTCGTTCGTAACAAACGTATCATTTAGTTCAAGTTTTTTTTTGACAATGTAGTAACAGTTTGGAGTACAGGGTGGCCGATATTAAAACAAGCCAATAAATTTCCAGAATTTTGTCTTTTTTTACATTTTTTTATGAAATTATTGTCTTGGTGCAATTGTTATGGTGCCAATTTAAATTTGTTTTGAGTTTTTGCTCTCCTTTTATGATACGATTTGCGGTTACAGAAACAATGTTTATCTTCGTCTTTCAGCTCATCACTATTCTATGTCCTGACTTGTGGTAATCTTCACATATTTCTCTCATCACTTACCGAAACAATGTTGAGCCTAATGTGGTCTTGATGTCAAAATTGCAGCCTTTTGATTGTAGTATTTTTTCCAACAACAAAAAATGCTAGATTCCCGTCGTTTGATTTTCTTGTGAGAAGATTTCGTTTGTGATATTCAGCAGGATTGCAGGTGCATAAGTGATTATCATATATCTGACGCGTCAACCCGAGTTATACATATAATATATATATATGGAGAGAAATCATATATAAAATATGTCTTATGTGGGACATGAATAACCACATGAGATTGTTAAAAGAAAACGACATCTTTCACTAACGTTGTTGCCACAATATGATTTATCAAAGTATTTATCTTTTTATTGGTCATTTTGAAAACAAGGCTTTAGCCGAATTTCATGTGAGTTTAAACAGTCATCTTCACAAAAATTTATTTTTATTATCGGCTAAAGAGGGGGAAACGTAAATGTTTAGAATTAGTTTTTTTTGTAAGGTCCTTGCGTGTGAGACAAATTACAGAAAAACGCCCAAAAAATCGATTTTGCTTTTTACTGACATTTTCTAGATATCGTACTAAGTATTGTTTTCTAGATTAAAAGAGATAAATTTTGAGCTTGGACACACGATAAATGAATTGCTCGTTTTTTTGCCAAGCCCCAATTTACAAAAGTAATCCTGCTAAAAAATTGCCTAATTTTATAAATAATATTATTTTTATTTTTAACATCATCGTGTAAAAAAATTTTTTGTGCCTTTTTGTTTGCTAAAATGAGCTACTAAAGTGAAACATCGTTTTCAAAGGTTTTAGGAACAAAAATAGCTTAACTTTTCCGCATCATGGATTTCGTGCACCATTGTGATTCATCTGATGAACGCTAAATAAGGTTAATGAAACTAATCTGATCAGATTGATAATTATTATAGTCGAAAAAAAGCGCGTCGTGCTGCATAAATTCAATAGTTCTTTAGAACCCCACTCTTCATCTCAAAATCACATTAAAAACCCATTTCGTGTTTCTTTTCCAAAAAAGTACCAAAATCAAATTAAACCTAACGGCTTAGAAACAAAATAAAACATACACGAGTATGTCGAATAACAAATGTCAACTTCAAGAGGAGTTTGGAAAACAATATAGAGTAGTTACATAATTAACTCTTTCTACACTACCTTACCAGTTATCTTAATCGTACATCAGTCACGCTCAATTAATTTTCTGAATTTTCATTCTTAACTCTCAGGGGAAGGAGTTTTTGGGAACCCATAGGGGGAAAATGCGTGTAAATAAACACGCACTTAAAAAATGTTTGCCCCCCCCCCGTTTTGCCCTACGGGGCCTCCATATGCCTTCAATCAACGAAAAAACCCAGTTGCGTGTCTATTTACACGCACTTCCCCCTGTGAGTTAAATATCTCTTTTAGGACAACAAATACAAATTGCCGGTTTATTATGAGGCTAACGAAGGGCATTAACAATCGTTTGACAAACAGTTAGAATGCAAAAACTTCATTTTGACTTAATTTTGATACCTTGATTTCAGAAAGTGGTATACGAGCTCCGGGCTCCAAATTCTAGGTTCTCTTATTTTGGTTACCCCTGGGAGTTAAAAATATCCATGAGGGATACAAAATAGTTTGTGATCATAACGTGTGCAACAATTGAAAGATGTTTTTTTCGTTAGAGAGTTTTTTTGGTGATATATTGACCCCTTCAAAGGAGGGTTTTAAAAATCAATTTAGAAAACCCTTCAGCAAATTTGATTTTTTTCGCATTTCAGCATGAAACCACTTTCTCACGCTATTTTTTTCGTCCGTTTTTTGACTTGGTACTTCATTCTGACTGCAAAGATTTTCAATTGGTAAGTTATTTTCTTTATATGTCATATAATTAAAAGAAGATCTCGATCGAGTGCGACATAATTGGCGTGCAAAAATATATCTGTTCAAAGTGGAAAAATATTTGGACCAAGAATAAACTGTTATTTTGGTTAGAAAATTCCTCACTTGGCTAATTTCATTATTTTACGATAAAGTTTTTTTCTTCTAAATTGTGAATATTTGAATGAAAACTTCAAGAGCGGATAAAACTGTAACTAAATATTTAAAATATGATCAATAAGCTTTTATCGAAGTCGACTCCGTCACTTTTTTTTTATCGTAAACATGGTTTATCTAGACGGAATTTAAGATAATTTCCCTTTTCCGAAACATCGTAATATTTAAAGATTTTTTACATATAAGGTAACTCCACGTTGAAAATGAACCACTTCTTTAAAGAGATCTTCCGACTCGATTTTTAATTTATTCTTTCATTTTTCTAAAGAACAAATGGAATAAATTAAAATCAAGTGGTTCATTTTCAACGCGGAATAACCTTATAAATGCAAAATAAAACCCATATAAAAAACTTATAAATTGTGTATTTTATTTTTGATATGCCATTGAGTTGGTAGTTTTCTGATCTTTTATACTTTCTTTTGTCATTTCTTTATGCGTATATATTTTTTAACCGCTTGATACTAAAATGACAAAATGTTGTTATGGTTCAGCGCTAAAAACTATACGCGCTTTTTGAGTTAAAGTTAAAACTCCGAGCATATTTTTTTTTTTGTAAATTTCTTAAGTTCTCGTAAATTTCCTAAGTTGTCAAATATGACAATATGACCAAAGTAAAAGTATAATGGAAATTTTGAAAGTAAATTGGTCTCCACTAGATATTTTTTACCATCTTAATAAGTTACTTGGTAATAATTTAAATAGTTTTCAATCGAAGAAAAGTTTTGATGACATTTTTTTTTGTAATTATGTTTTGAAAATAGTATACTTGTTAAATACCCAAGTTTTGCGGTATTTCCAAGTCGTGTTAATATGTTTGTACTTTTAATCATGTCATCTTGCTTGATTGACCCAAACGTAAAAAAATAGTATTAATTACGTGTCTCACTCAAAAAAATCTGCCCAGTTTTTATACCTGCAATATTTGGTGTAGCTTCAATTGGTGCTAACAGGATTTCATGAAAAAAAAATCCCAAATGTTTGATAATTTTTTAACAATTTAACCGTTGACTGCGCAGTCGTCACAAAGGGGTACTTGACTATATTTCAATATGAAATAACTCTGAGAGAAAAAAACCATCACTGTGTGTTGATTTCCAGGCTTACAGAATTATGCCAAAATAGCGTTAAAATGATATGGAGATTGCTTAAATTCTTTCAATTTGGTCACCGACACACGGTATAAAAAATTGGTTTAGAATAGAACCTATCAAAGTGAAAAACACTTTACGATTGAAAAAAAACGAGGATGACAACGGCCACTGGGCGGTCAACGGTTACAAATTTTAGTACTATATGCGAATTTCGGAAACGCTCAATATTGTAGCGATTGTATTTTGTACCAGATCAAGAGGAAACTCATTTAGAACGTTTTGAACCCCGTTTTGAACGGGATAACACTTACAATATCACAATTATCACTCAGTTTACGTTTCCTGGAATGTTTTGAAACTGTGTCTAATACATTCAAAACTTTTCGGAATATACTTTCGATTATTCTAAAACAAAATCTACATATTTTTGATACGTTTCCGTATTTTCATGTAAGCTGTCGCTATCCCTGGCCAGGCTATAAATGCTTTTGCAATTTGAAATGCTGCTTAAAAGCTCTTTTTTGCTTTAGCCCTAAAACTTGGCATAGAGTTAGTTTTTTCCGTAAATATCCACCTAAATGCTCATGAAATAATATCCAAGAAAACGCTCATGGTAAACCAAGAAATCGTGAAGAATTAAAATTACATACGATTTAATTAGCCTGTCACCGGTTGCGGCGAAAAAACACCCGAGATAATCGCCATTTCTCACTTAATACTATAAGGCTCAATTGATATTTTTGTTAGGTCAGTTTTAGAATATAAACTGATTGTTCACTCCCTAATTTACTTGTCATGTATAACACTTCTAAATGGACGTTTTCTTGAGTGTGCACAAAAAGCTTAATTTTTGGGGTTAAGGTGATTGCAGAATGCTTATTTGGGCATTTTAGGAGTTATTTTATATAGAACATTTATGATGCCAAAAGTTGCTGATTGAAAGTCCAAAATCTCGAAAACGTATACCTGATTATAAATTTTTAATGTTGATATTTGTCAGAAAGATTTTTTCGATATTTCTAGAATTCCTATCGGTACTTTTGATTTTTTTTTTCGATATTTCTAGAATTCTTTTCGGTACTTTTAAAATTTTTTTCGATATTTCTAAAATTATTATTTTCGATATTACTCAAATTATTATTTTCAATCGCAATTATTTTAAACATTTTTTTAAGATTTCAAGATTTTGCGTTTTTGACAGGTTATTTTTGGGGGAATTTGAAGCAAAGGCAAAAATTAACTTGATGTATGTTTTGGGGGTCCAGTTATTCAAATCGGGTGTTTTTTCGATTTCCGTTGATCTTGTCACCGTTAAACACTGGGAGTTCTTTATTCTCAATTTTTTATACTAAAATACTCTATTGTGGCTAAATATGATGTGCAATTATTTTAGCTATCCCTTTTTCTTAATGTCGTGGTGTGTTTGAGAATATCCAAATTTTAAATTATCGCATGTTTTAACAAGTGCTATGCTTTTTAACACCGCTACCTGCCAAAGAAAAACATTTTATCGCATCCTACGAATGTGGAAAGAACAACATTTATTTTTCCCATAGAAAGGGCTTTTAAAACTGATAATAACCACAAATGCTCGCTTCTGACATCCACCCACAACCCGGCCTATAAAAATACTTTCCAATGCTACCCCCAAATTGCTCCCATTTAATGGAACAAATTTATTAACCAAAAAAAGTACTTTCATTCGCAGTATTAACCTTCTATTTCAGCTGAAGTTTTGTGTCAAAGTTCTAGATATATGCGATGGGAGAAAAAGAGTGATTTGATTATTTCTGATGTTCAAAATTAGCGTCACAAGAATTTTGATAAAAGGGATACCTGATGAAATTTGGACTCAATATTC
>SCLG01000039.1:280787-307191 GCA_004367875.1 Oikopleura albicans
GTTATACGAAGAGAAAAAGCAATGACTATTTTTAAAAGGGTGCCCACATACTACTAAATAATGACGAAAAAAAAAAGATTCAATTTTTTTCTAATTGTTTTTAATGATGCAAATTTTTGTGGGACAGTTTTCCAATATCGTTAACTGTATCAATTTGCATACAGTCTTTTTTTATTTTTTTTTCCGTTTTTTGGTTTTTGTATCGCTGGTAAAACTTATCCTAATTTTGGTTGTATTTTTAATCGCTAAATTTTGTGCCCATTATAAATCTGATACATTCGAATTTCATATGTAGTAACAATATTAACTATAATTGTTATTTGAACGGCATTTAGCGTACCCAAATTTGTGAAAAAAGATAATTTTAACCCCATTTATTTGAACTAGGAACATTTCTTATCATGATTAATTGATGGAATGGTAATTTATAAGCAACGATTCTATTCCATGCTTAGAAGGGTAATCTTTAAACTTGATGTAATGATACGTAAGCGAAAGTAAACGTGGTAAGTATTCATTTAAGTGAGAAAACACTAAACGACTAATAAAAGAAAGATTTAATTTATTCGTGGAGCTGCAAATTTTTCGACTATCTCGGAAATATTTGAAAATAGTTCATCTCCTTCTTTGAAATCAGATTAACACTTTAGAAAATCTGTTTGACATTCGACGGGAAATGTTATATTAATTGACTCCCAAGACTTGTTTTTAGAAATTCCTCCTACAGGTTCTTTTGTTTTGGTTCCCCCTTAGAGTTAATTTTATGAAATGGTGTTTTACAGGGGGCCTGTTTATAAGGTCACAAGGTTTGACCGTTATAAGGTCAAGTCAGTTTTTTGCACTATTAGTCACTTAAAGTCAAGTCAGTTTTTTCAAGATAAATCATGTATTTTTTCGGGGTGAAGACCTAAATTTGGAACGACACTGGTAATTATTTTTTTTATAGAAATCGTGTATTTTTAGACTTTTTTGGGAAAATTTAGAACGACACATGTTTTCAGATGGTTATAGGGTCAATTCAGTTTTTTTAAGTTCTGGATGCGCAGCAGTTAATCATTTTCCAATCTTTTTCATTTTCCAATTGAGACAAAATAATCCAATCTCGTAACCAAATACGGTTTCTATAAAATGTTTATTTATAGATAATGGCTTTTTGACTATCTAGAAAATAGCCCAAATTTCTGTCAAAAATGGATGAAGTTATTTCTAAACAGAAAGTTTTGTCATTGACCCACGACCTGTTACGTACCAAATGTGGATTAGGCATCTGTAAGTTAATCTGAGGCCTGAATCCGCTTGTTCGTCTACGAGTTAGATAAGTGATCAGACCAACGATGTCATTATTAGGCTAAATTATACCATCATTACGAAGAAGGCTGCTGTTGCTTGTTTTTCGACAGTACCACGTCATCTATAGCTTTTTTGGTTGTCATTTTGGATAAATTAACTCTAAAATGTACATTGGAGGTTTCCCCAATAAATAAAATTTGTAAACTGTAGCGTTATTTCAATTTGTATTTGTATTTTATCTTGCGAAAATTGCCGCTCGTACGCTTATCTTGCGACTTTTCAGAATTTTTATTTTTCGGGATTTATAATAGTTATATTTTATGCACTGAGCAGTTATCTTGCGAAAAACCGCTTATCTTGCGAATTTTCAAGGACCAAGTTCACAAGATAACTGCGCACCCTGTGTATCATGATCTAAAAAAATCTCGAATAATTTTCCGTTATCGTTAAAATTATTTTAGCTGCTTTGATTTTTCAAATATTTAAGTTTTTTAACAAAAACGAGTATCAAACTAAAGAAAGCTTTAACAAATTTTTGTTACCAAAATTTTAAAATAAATTGTACATAGCTTTTTCACAAATCAAACTTTGGTCTAAACTAATTTAGCGATAATAATATACCAATTGTACTATCTACCAATGTAATTGGTGGTTCTTTTTTTTATTTCAAAGTCATTTTCACGATAGACTATCGTCGATAGTCTTTCTCAAACTACAAACTAGGGCACTGTTATAAGGCCTACGTTTTGTAGACTAATATGCGGTGTGAGTTTGAAATTTTGGTCAAATGAGCTCTAAAATATACATTGGGACTTGACTTAATCCGATTGTGAAACATAAAAAAATAATAATCACAATTCAGGACAGAACCAATGCTTAATTAAATTGCATTAACCATTCGTCAACACATAAGCGTTTGCAGAAACGTTATTTCACCAAATGGTCAGTTAGTTTGTAAAGTGCCCTTGCTGAGTAACACCACGCGGGTATTGGTTTTACAGCGGGACTAGGCTTACTCATGACCATTACTTTTTACTGCTCTAATAATTTCGAAATATGCGAACTCCAAAAGCTGAAATTATTTTACATGGTTTCGCCATTATTGAAAACAAAATACCCCACAGTTTTATTAGCCCACATCTGTTGTATTTTATTGTGAGCTTGATTCAGTAAAATTTTCAAATTCAATTGATCTAACTCGGCCAGTTGAACGCAAGAGGCCAAAGCGCTGAATGTATCACGTCGCATTTTTGACGTCAATTTTAAGACGTGAAAAAAACGTCAAGCAGTTTTGCTCGTGATTATTTGAATAATTTTTCTTGACGCGTTTTTTTTAATATATACACTGGATGTGCAACTAAGCGAGACTTAATCAAATGGCGATTTTTTGCCAATTGTTTTTTCGTTTCTCTTATCAAGCCGATTTTCATGAAACTAAACCGGTAGCTTAGCGTTATGTTTGCCATTATCGTTATATTGAGAAGTATAGCTTATAGTCTAGGGACTAGTGGCCACTAGGTTTAAGTAATATTTTAACCTTTGACTACATATTCATAAAACTTTCGGGTAGGAAGAAATTTCATGGAAGCAAACCTAAAACTGCTTTCTACCATGGTTATATCATATTTCGGGTAATTGTTCTGCCACGACCAAATTAGGTTGTGGCCAATCAGTGGCTTAGATTAAAATAAGCGTCCAATAAGCGACCCACATTGAAGCCAATTTTAACGAACGATAACATGTTTTCTAGAAATAAAATGAATATGCGCGCTTGGTCAATCATCCAGCATAACCCTTGCCCACAATGAAAATTTGGTCGCGCAAGATTTAAAACTATGTCGATTATTATATTGGCCAATATTCTCAGACAGTTGAATCTTTCCTTTTTTGATTTAACATTTATAAATGGCGTGGGGCGAAATTTGACGTCACAAATTGGCCAATATAATAATCAACATAGTTTTAAATCTTGCGCGACCAAATTTTCATTGTGGGCAGGGGTTATGTGTTCAAAGGTTAAAGTATCCTAAAAATAACATTTATTTGACATAAAAATGGTGGTTCATATTCGATTAGGAGCAGGTAGACTTAGACCAGTTTTGATTCAAAAATTTTGAGGTGATACTGGTTACTTGAAAAATATTGCCAACAATATTGTCAGCAGAATGAAAACATATTTTTGTTGTTGGCAATCTTATGAGATAAATGTTTATGCGTTAAAAATAACGACCTTTTTAACTGAATTATTTCCCTTCGTCCACCTTGATAGGAAAACTTTCCAATTATGTAAAAAAGATGACGGACCAAATTGAATGAGCAATTTTCACTCTAGCCATCTTTGTTTTTGACAATGTGACTATAGATTTGTTTAGTCGCTTTAGCCGGAAACAGTTATATCTTTAAAAGCCACCAATTTCCCGGTGGGAGTTAGTGGTCATAGTCAAGNGGCCAATCAGTGGCTTAGATTCAAATAAGCGTCCAATAAGCGAGCCACATTGAAGGCAACTTTAACGAACGATAACTTGTTTTCTAGAAATAAAATGAATATGCTCTCTTGGTCAATCATCCAGCATATAATAGGTATCCTAAAAATAACATTTCTTTGACATAAAAATGGTGGTTCATATTCGATTAGGAGTAGGTAGACTTAGACCAGTTTTGATTCAAAAACTTCGAGGTGATACTGATTACTTGAAAAATATTGCCAACAATATTGTCAGCAGAATGAAAACATATTTTTTTGTTGGCAATCTTATGAGATAAATGTTTATGCGTTAAAAATAACGACCTTTTTAACTGAATTATTTCCTTTTGTCCACCTTGATAGGAAAACTTTCCAATTATGTAAAAAAGATGACGGACCAAATTGAATGAGCAATTTTCACTCTAGCCATCTTTGTTTTTGACAATGTGACTATAGATTTGTTTAGTCGCTTTAGCCGGAAACAGTTATATCTTTAAAAGCCACCAATTTCCCGGTGGGAGTTAGTGGTCATAGTCAAGGTTTTGGAACATAAATATATTCTATGTTTGTTTTAAAAAAGTCTTCGAGTTTGATCTGATTTTCATGGATTTTCATATTCTTCTTCGACATTTTGCGGAAATCAAAAAAGAATTCTAAAGTTAATTTCAATTTTTTCGAGATCAGTAATAAAAATACTTAAAACCAAGGTACAATTACAAAATGTGATTTAGATAAGATTAAATGATTTATTTTCGATTTTTGTATAAAAAAGGTTAGCTGGAACATTTTGGAACAAACTTCGGGCGCAAGTTGTGGTTCTCAATATTTTCTCTATTCTCTCTTTGTTTTGATTGGCTTGTCTCCGTTTCACGTGGTATTAGTTCAATCGAAATCCTGATATAATATTAGCACTAGTACCATGTTTTATATTAGTAATATGAAATAGATTACTAGTTACATTATATAAATTATAAATTCACTTTTATTATAGAAATTGAGAATTTACGAACTTTCTTACTACAGAGGGTAGGCCAATTCCGGAACACCCCATTCCGGAACTGTTACCGGAAAAAAGTCTAATTCCGGAACGCTTTTTATTTCAAAAAAGATTTGAAGTCCCATTCCGGAACGAATAAGTCTAATTCCTGAACGGTTTTTGGGCTGAAAGTCCAATTCTGGAACAAAAGGGGACTTTAGCTCAAAATCGCAAAGCGTTCCGGAATTGGCCTACCCTCTGTACATGTTCCGAAGTGAATTTTGTTCCATAAAACGTGAATTTTGTTTTATAAAAAAATTCAAAACAAATGAAGCAAGAATACGAACGGAGAAATTAAAATGAACTTTTCATTAATTTTCGGTGGATTTTTTTATACAAGTTCTATAATTTTCTCGAAAATATCTGAATTATTTCCTATTTACATTTGAGCACATAGCGAAGGAGACGGTTGTTTTTTTCCAGAAAAAAAAATCAAACATTAGAGCGCACCCGGTTTATAATCATAAAACCTAAAATGAGTGAATTCCTGAACTCCTCAACTTAATTACGGTCCATTTTTTGTAAGGAATTTTATCTCTGATTAATTACAAGGATTTCATCAAATGCGTTAATTATGGAAATCCCGCGTGTCCATTGCGGATTCATTTCACTGCCAATGACATATTAAACCACTGCACCGGAATCCCATCACCCAAGTGAATATTAAATTAAGCCTCGACAATTCGTGCCGCATTTGCATTTTTGGCTCAATTATAAACGTTCACAAAAAACGGTCGGCAAGCGCCTAAACGTGTGATGAAATAAGATTTTTGTCTTTTATTCCAACGGGCGGGCACCGTCTTACAATTGGATAAAAATATAATTTCTGGGTCAGCTTAAAAACGCGTTACCTTTTTTGCGTTTAAACGTAAAAATACGAAAAAAGTGCAAAACTATTATGATTATAGACTATAATTTATAGGAGTACAATTAGAATCATTGAACGAAACAGTGATTCAAACTGTACGCTAAAAATGATCTAAAACGATAACTAAAAATACTAGCTGTTTTACATCATACTTTTACATAATGTATAGAAATTATAACATTATGTTAAGAATAGTCTCAGATATATTTTTGAGAACAGTTTGAAAAATAATTACAGAAATAGTTTTAAACGAATCTTAAAATACTTTTGCAATAAATCTATCAAATAATTTCGATTGAATACTTGATTTTAACCATGTTTTAGAATCGCCTGGGCAAAGGAAAGTCGTCTTTTTTACTCGTAGGCAGAATTCCTGAAATTTGTTTCAAAATTTTGACCTGATGAACGGACGGGAACATTGATCGGATAATGACAAATATACAAAGGCCTGTCCGCGAGTCTTAAATTTTAACTTAAAACATTAATAAAACATACAGTATTCATCAGCCTAAGCATAAAATAGAATTTTATTGGTTTTTAATGAAAATCTAATCATGAGATTGACGATCAAAAAATTTAAGAGAAAACGTGTGAGGCCAACGCGCCCATTGTAATAAAATCCGAATATTTTTAACCAAAAAGACATTAATGAAGTGGTGAGACTGTTCAACAATTTGATCCGATTTTAGCATTGATGACCGCTGTTAAAACAAGGCGGATTTGGACGAAAGTAATATTGATATAAACATTTAAGTTTTGGTTAATTTTGTAATTTCTTAGGACGAATCTTTATTTTTTTTAAATTAACGACTACAAACTGGTTACAGGACTCTTTTGCAAAACCATTTTGCCACCACATAGATCACCATTTGAAATAACCTCTCACGAGTTATTTTAACACCAATTATCTTAACATTTTTTGGACCCAAACGTATCGCAATGTCCGATTATTTAACCAAACGCCGTATCCAATTTTGGTGTTTAGATAACTGGTGTATGGTATATTTAAAAGTATTTTTTTTTGTTGAAAAAATAGTTTTTCTGTTTTAAGTTTGAATCCATTTTTAAAGCACAATTATACACAGTGCTGTTGGTCACTCATAGCAGATTTGACAGTCCAGAATAAGAATTTTTGACATTAAAAAAGGAATCCAATTATACTGTTCAAAAGGGCAAAATTTCGACGAATTACCTTTTCGCCGCAAAGAAAAAACAATTCAGACGGGCCAACCGACCATAGGCAATTAACTGTCCACTTATAGACCTAAATTAACGCCTAAACGATCAGTTGACCAAGTATTTATGATTTTCCGATACTTTAGGCGGTTAACAGCCGTCCACTTATCAGTTGTTGACAATTAACTGGCCACCCTATGTATACATATAAATGGTTACGTGTCTAATTACATAGTTAGTCCTGCAAGAAATGAATCATTGTCGTTCATCAAATTTATCGGCTTTTCGGCTAAAAATTTTAGCTATAGGGAGCGAAGACAAAAAAAAACAAGTCTAAATCAGTTAATTCTAGGGTTTGGGTAATCGCGTTTAAACATAGATTTTATTTTCTTGACGCGCTACTAAATTTAACATTGTTTTTTTGGTTTGTTGGGATTAGATGCCAACTTCTAAACCGAACGTGTAAAACTGACGTAAAATCATGCGAGTGTTCTGATATTGCATGAACAAACAACATTTTTTTTCCTGCAAAATTTACATAACACAACCAGCGCAAGTCGAATAAGGGTGTTTTGTCAAAGCCGATAACAGTGTTGACAAATGTGACTGAGCCAAAGTTTTTTTTTTCGCCAAAGATGGATTTATTCTAACACTAACGGGCCAAAGTGTGTTGGTATCAAAGACAACGCTAACGTGATTGGTTTATAATTGCTTGACTCGATTATGTAAGGCATAACCGCGGCACCAGCACTTTTTTGTAGAAAGGGGCTTCTTATTTCTAGTATAAATGTCTAGACTAGTTGGTGACGTAACAAGTTGACACTTTCGNGACAACGCTAACGTGATTGGTTTATAATTGCTTGACTCGATTATGTAAGGCATAACCGCGGCACCAGCACTTTTTTGTAGAAAGGGGCCCATTATTTCTAGTATAAATGTCTAGACTAAGTTTGTTTATACAGTTGATGACGTAACAAGTTGACACTTTCGTTTCCGATTTTTTCGTCAAAAACTGTCAACTTGTTTCACTTTGTCAACTTATTACGTCAATTTTGCCCCTTTTTGCCTATTTTAGCCCAAAAAAACGCCCGAAACTGTCAACTTGTTTCACTTTGTCAACTTATTACGTCAATTTTGCCCCTTTTTGCCTATTTTAGCCCAAAAAACGCCCGAAACTGTCAACTTGTTTCACTTTGTCAATTTGTTATGTGTCAACTCGTTACGTCACCAACTGTATTAGTAAATTTCTTGTATTTTAGGTTAGGGATTTTTAAATACTTAAATTTGGGCGCATTGGGCTTAACCCACATCTTTAAGACAAACGTAAGCAAATTTAAAAATTTTTATCCAAAAAATGATGACAAAAATTCAGGAAAAAAATGATGCTTAAATTAAAAATGCTTCCGAAAATTGTTATTTTTATCAAGGCGATATTCCAATCATTGTTTTCACTGTAGAGTTGCATGTTCAATCAGCATGCGATACAGTTATTTATTAAATGCGGTTGAGTACCCAATGGTTAGTAATAGTAATACTACATTACTATAAACAGACGGGGATTATTTTTCTGCAGTAGTTAAGGGAAGTACCATCATTTAATAAAAACATTTATTCAAAACAAATATTTTAACTCTTTACTTTACCAAAAAAGGTACTTTTTACAATTTTTATGAATAAATAAAAATGGATTGTACCAGAACCGATCAAAATCCTTACCAAATGATAATAGAATATTTTTGATAATCATCACTTAATACTATTTTTTGTCTTTAAATTGAGCCGCTTGGTTTTTAAATCTGGTTTAATTGTGAGGTACATAAAATAACTCTCCCTGGCAAGAAACTCTTTCTCAGTTTTTATAAATCGACCTATTTTAAAATATATTTCTCGCATACAAATCTTTTCCGGTTAAAATATATTTCAAATCAGGGCTAATCTGGCTTAATTGTGAAATGTCCTCAAAGCTTTTGAAGGTCCATTTTTGGCTCAAACAAAGTGAAAAAGAAGGTTACTTGAAGGGTTGATAGAAAATCATGCAATCTTACGATTGTGGTCATCTTAACCCCCGCAAGTCGCTAAAACTCGCCAAATCTGTATCCATCATTTTTGATGTCGAGATTTATTTTAACCCGTTTTTTACTGGTTGGAGTGTATTTGTTGTGGTATTCCAGAAAGATATCATAGCACACGGGTATCACGCGACTGGTGTTCGGTCTCCACTGGTAATTTTTCTGGACTGGTACGAAACTCGACAGTCTGGAAAATGATACCAGCTCACTTATTGTACTAGTCGAGAAACATTACCAGTGGAGACCGCACACTAGTCGACTGATACGCTAGCAAAAATGTAATGAGTGAAATTTTAGCCGAATTTTAGGCGTTGTCATACAAAGTTCGATATGTGTAAAAAAATGCGAAAATTCATAATGTTTCTACAGTTGATACATAGTTCAGCCAGGTCCCGTAAATCGAAATGTTTTACATTTTTTAGCGAGTTACGATTAAACGTTTTAGTGTGATACGTTTTTTTTTTGCTAAATAAAGTAGCGACGCGATTAAATTCACGCTGTTCACGGGCGATGTACTCAAGGGTTAGTAATATGTTTTGTACATAACTCATTAGAATGTGGCCACTTAATCCGCCTAAAGTTGGTATATTAATTGCCACTTTGGGTACTGTAGTTATGCGGTTACTTCTGGTTATAATAAACACTTTACAGTCTAGGGGCCCTTTTGGTTTAAAACTGAGACAAAGCTTTTTAATTCAGACGCTAGTATATTTTGCATTTATTCTAAAGTACGTAGGGTATGTTACATACCGTGTATATGTATACATACATACGTGTATAAATATATATTTATATATTCAAGGGCCGCTCACGCGATCTTTGACTTGAATTTAGAAGTACTTCAAATTGCGTGGTTTTTTGATAGTTATGGTAAACGACCACGGCATATCGACAAACGCCGGTTGTCGACAAACGTCGGTCGTCGACGACCGCTACCGCTAAATTTCAAGCATCGACGTCCGAGCGACGACCGCTACCGCCAAATTGGGGGGTTTTCGGAACACTGATAGTGACCCTAAGAATTGTCTATCATTAACCGGTATGATAATATCAAGAAAAAATCTAAAAACCGGTTCTCAGGCCTTCATTACGTGCAAGTAGTGTCCACGTGAGAGACCCTATTCATATCCTTGAAACATACAGTATGTATACCGTATGTATTCCTATACTATAGGGATAAGTATGAATCATACTGTATGATCCCCATCACTTTTAGAGTGGAACGTACCTACCATTCTAAAATAGTAAAATTGTTCTAATATTACTGTATTTGGCGTTTTGCGGTTCACCCTACTAACCGGGTTGTCGTGTTTTTTTTTGAAATAATAAAAAATGACAAACATAAACAGTCATTCTTGGCATTCCAAATTTTGCCACAAGATTTACCGTCGCAATTACGTATTGCCGACAAAATCGTAATGACAGAAATCACTCAAAACTTCGCAGTACGACAAAAAAAATTAGATAAATGACAATTAAATTAGAATGCTATGATTAGTACGATTCAATAGATTATAAAATAGGTTCAAAAAAGTAAACATAGTTTTATTTCATGTTGTTTCATATGGTGTAAACAAATGCTGTANAAAAAAAAAATTACTAGCATCCTGTATTAGAATGTAACGTTTCCAGTAATAATTGAATTGGCAATTTTAATTCGATAATTATTCATTTCAGAGTTGAGAAAATTTAATGGGGCAAAGAAATTCTGAAATGACCATAACGTAAACACCACAATTGTGTGAATCCGCCTGCATTGAAATTTCGGCACTTTTTTCTTGAAAAATCCAATCCGTGGACATTGGCATGTGGAATAGCAATTGATGTTGACATTCCATTAAATCTCTAATTTGTCGTAAAACATGAGCCCCACTACCGTGTAAAGAATCGAAAAAATTGACTTGTTTGTCTGGTACGTTTATCGCCACTACTGACGGGATTTCATCGCATAATTTAATAATCTCTCTTTTTACATCAATTGTCAAATGATAAGGAAACTTTTTCTTTTTTGGCATTGTTATCACTGTTAAACAGTTCAAAAAGGGTAAATTAAAAAAGTTCACGTTGCAAACATTGAAAGTTGAAACCTGCGAAAATCTAGAGGAGTCCCCGTTCGTTGCGTTATCTTGCAGCCTGCATTGCTGATTTTATTGTTCGATTTTTTTTCCCGTTCGTTGCGTTATCTTGCAGACGCCTACGCCCTGCGCCGTTATCTTGCAGTTTTTCCCGTTCGCTCCGTTATCTTGCAGATTTTTTTTGTGCAATAGTTGCAAGATAACAGCGCAGGGGGTGTATATCCCTTTTCCGCTTAAAGTAGACGTTCATCGCCGCTACCTCATTTGCTCATTCTTCTAAGTTTGTCTTACCCCAATAGTAAACTAGAAAAAATGAAGAAATGAGGTAGCGGCGATGAACGTCTACTTTAAGCGGAAAAAGGATATATTTATCATCAAAATTATTTTTTTTTCAAATTTTACCGGTATAACCACGTAACCAACTCTGATTTTCACAGTTTCTATTGGTAATAAATTTGGCATAAATAAACGAAATCCTTATACATGTTGGCTGATAATTAAAAATCAATCCTGACAAATAAATTTGGTGATACAGCTCTTGGTCCAACCAGCCCGTCGTTGTATACTGTATACATGTTCCGGTTGATTTCTGATTGTACTGATTATCATTTAGATTGATGCCATTCTTGACCAACGTGGTAGCCCTACACATGTTTAGCCTCCAATTTTGTTAAACAACGATTTTAGCCAGAAATATTGACAAAATAGACACATCCGGAACATAGACACTAAATATAATCTAATATTTCACTATTAACAACACTTCAAGGCGCAGATATAGATTATTACTAATAATTTATTAGTGATAGTTGGTGTGTTTAAATAAATAAGTAAATTATTTTCTTAAATAATAAAGAAAATCTTAAAAATTAAAGGACCTCTTTTCGGTTCCAAAAACAAATTTAGGGCTGAAAAAGGCTTTCTCGGGGAATATTCTCGTGAAATTTTTGGGAAAATTTTTTACTATCCAGATATCACAAATACAAATGGAAAAAATTTGTGAAGGAATTTTGTCCGTGTTTCTTGTGAAAAGCTCAACCTTCAGAAAAATTGCGTGCTGAACGAAAGGAACGCGAATCATTGGAGAGCATTTCAACGCGTGGAAAATGGGACTTTACCTGTGAAGAGTTATTGAACTCGATTGAAGTATATAATCGCATGCGATTTACATTATTCAAACCTCTTGTTTTTCGTTATTTAAAACTTTATTAAATGTTTTTACACTATTTAGAACGCACTTTGCGGCTCCAAATCAAAAGATGTCGAAGATGATTTTCAACCACCACTACCTTGTCCAATTTCCCGAAGCATTTACAGCGTTTCCGGGGTGATTACAACCGATCCCGCGAAGGAATTCATTCAAAAATTATAAAAACAAAAATCAGGATTCCAAATATTAACAAACGCAGCGAGTTCTCCCAACGCAAGCGTTGCCCAACATACTTAATATAGCCTTAAATAAGGCCATTAAGTGATCATACACCAATATATCTAAAAATTGATGATAATATAGGGGATTGGTTATAAGGTCAGAGCATTAGTGGGACCATTATTAGGTCAAGTCAGTTTATTTGCACTAAATCAGGTAAATCAGTTTTTTACAGTAAGGTCAAGTAAGTTGTTTGAGAAGCATGCTTTTAGGGAAAAATCTATGAAATCATGTCTTTTTAAGATTTTTTTGTATGAAAACCTCCCTCAGCAGATGCCACAAGGTTTATTTTCAGAAAATTGTGTTTCTGACATGTTATTCTGTTTTGAAGTAGCGTACACAGAATTATTAGCAAATTTTAACGTATTTTTTGTACCAGTTCTTCAAAAATCGTAATTAATTTTAGGTTAGCTTTGGCCATGTGTTAGGTCATCGTTTCACGCAAAGAAACAGTACTTCCATACCGAGTTTGATTTTTAAAATAAGATCTATCTACGTAATTCAATTTATAATATTTAGAGTGCGGGAAAGCAGTATTGAGTTTTTTTTTTGGAGTGATTTTTTTTCTTTTACGCAACGTGTGTAAGGCATGTCGTTTAATCGCCTGCTACCTTTTTGAGCAGCTTTTCCTTAAAATAATATTTAGGCTCTTTGCAACTGTTTTAGTAGCGAGCGTTAGATGCAAAGAGATCGCAGCTCTAATGCGGGTTGTTTATCGCAGTAAAGCCCAAGTGATCGTTGAAGGCACTCGCCAAAATTGCCACCGAAAAAAAAACTGAATTGATTTGTTTCTCCCAAAAAACGGTGAAGTAGAAAAGTGGCATCTTTGACGGTCAATGTTCTGTAATATCGCATTAAGAGCGTTCATTTACAACAGATTGTTTTGCGCCAGTTCGATAATCCAGATTGAATACTGCTTTCCAAAAGTGCCAAAAATAATTCTAAAGTTATATCTATCAAACAAGACAAATATGAAATCTTTGAAAAACTATGTTAGATTTATTTCATATTTAAACGTTATAAAGAGAGACATTTTGCAATGATTCAGGAAAAGTAATAACGAAAGTGTATGGAGGACATAATACCGTAACAGTATTAATATGTATGATCTAACCTACGCGTTTTAATAAAATACTTATTTTCATGTTACGGGTCCTACCGAAATAAAATTTCGAAAAAAGCTTTCTAACCAATAATTTATTGGCAATAAATGAAGATTCTTGCATGTTGAGAATCAAGTACACATTTAAAAATGTCTCCGCAAAAGGCTCCCCAAAAAGCTCTCTTAAACCGACAAGTTTTATCACAAAACTTTTTTTCGGTTTTCTCAAAAGTCATTATCTGATCGGAACATCAAATTAAACATAAAAAAATAGTTCGGCATTTGCGCTTCAAAACTGACAAACCCACAAAACATTAATTTAACAATCTAGTCAAATCATGAAAAAAAAACGGAGCTAAAAAATCTGCAAAAAAAAAAGGCAAAAGCTTTGCTCAAACACATATCTTCATGGTGTATAGAATAATGTTAAAATCGGTGAGCTAATTGGGTGACTTTTCCCATTGTCACTTGGTCATGCAAATGTAATGTGATTAAGGATGGCGAAAATAGCCGAGTTATAATCGGTTTGTTTCAAATTGCCCTGCTCGACCAGGCATTATCACAAAAAAAAATGTGATAATTTAGATTTTTTGTTTTTAATAATTTGATTTCTTTAGAAATCCGTGTTTCACCAGGCCGACAAGACTCATCCATGGGTCTGAACGCACGCTTAGTCAGGTTTTTAGAAAGTATAGATCACTTTTAATTTTTCGAAAAAAGTAATCGCTTTGTCGAAAAAAATTATAAACCCGTTAAATGAAGTGGAGTATCATATGGGAAAAAATGGTATGTTTGGGAGTTCTGGCACAAAAGTTAAGTTGGCATTTTAAGTTGGCAAATAATTTAGCGTCTACAGCGTTAACTTATTTTGTTTTTGAATCAAAGCGGCTTTTTCTGGCCGCTTTAAGAAATTAAAAAATTTCCTTTTTAGCTCGGCTCAAAACTCCTGTATAACCTTTTTAAATTTTACTTTGACAGGGAAGTTAAGTCTTAACACACGGTATCGATTTGTGATAATTTCGATTTTTTATAATATCATTTCGTTAGAAATGCGGGTTTTGTTGGGGGAGGGCAGCGTACCAAGAGGCTGACATGGGTCTAAGTTGGGTGTTTAGACTAGCTTACCAAGTGTGCCAGAGGGGCACAGCTCACTTTGACAAATATAATTAAATTAATTAACAAATAATCCTAAAAAGATAGGCAACGCCTTATTCCCATTGAACTAGTAGATTACTATTGTCAAAGCGTGTTTGTCCAATGGCCTATTCGAATGGAACAGGAAAAGCTGGACTAATTGTACACCTCACCAATTATTTTATCAGTTTTCCGTTATGTTAACACTTTTTGCACAACCAACCGTGTGGAGATTTCCAACCACTGTTCTGGTACAAACTACGTCAACCAGATTTGAAAGCGTTGAGCGTTTGGTAAATATTTCGTTATAATATTTCATATGAAAGCGTGATTTTTGAATGAAAAAACAGGGATTCGAGAAACTAACGAGACCAATACCACTGGCATGAACAATTTCAACGGTAAAAAGCGTTTATTCCGCCCTCAAGTGAAACCTCACATGTATATACGTGATACGAATACATAAAATTATGTAATGTAAATAATACATTTTAATTTCACCCTTACTGCCTGAAACTCATCAAGAAAAAAAAACATTACGAAAGATGTATATATTTTAAACGACAATTTATTGTCGGAAATAGAAAAAAAAAACTCAAAATTGAAAACAACGCCTGTATACCACCACAGTTATTTGCTTTGCTCAAACTGCTTTTTCGAAAAAAATGAAAAAAGTAGTTTAAAATTATTTTTCCAAATCAACCTGGTCTGTCCTTCGAGACCAAGACGCGAACTGGAAATCACAAAAAGATGCTGGACTCATTTTAAAGTAAAAAAAGCTAGTTTATTAAACACGATTTTTGAATGTGATTTTTATGTTATTTCATTAAGTTTTTTGCGGGATTAAAACTGAACTTGATATACATTTTTGAGTATTAAATTTAACTATATTATGGTAGTTTACGTAGTTAATTTGCGGCTAGTTTCTGTTAGGTTTAAATTTAATAGTTTGGTACGGAATTACTAGGATGAGGTACTGGATTTCGGTATCAGATTTGGTACCAGTTGATTTGTACCACTTAAATTTAGGAAAAAATTTTGGAAGTTAGATTCTGCCATTTCCTAGACGGTTTTCTGTAATGATTTTAAGTTTATCAGATTTCGTAACCACTTTTTTCTTTCGTCACAAATAGCACCCTTTGTTGATCACATCATGTGTGCGGCAATGAGTTAATTTGTGATCAATGCGAAATTTGGTTAAAAATTACATTTATTTTTCGTTCTTTAGCTGTATTTGGACTAGGCAAGTATTGTCACTTGAATATATCTAGCAATTTTAGTGTTTGTGATATGACTAGTATCAACACAAGCTTTTTAACCACTTGTCAAAAATCGAGTCCGGCGAGCAAATCATATTAACGAATGAAAATGAAAAAAAAAACAATTTCTTTTTTCAAATTTTATTTGGTGAATTACTGCAAGTCTCTGAACAAAACAAACTTTGAAGAAAAAAACTTTAACCCACGCTTAAAACTACACTAAATACCTTGTTTGACAGGAAACATATCTCTCTACCAAAAAAATCCTTTTACGAAATGTCAAAATGTTTTGAAGAATGAACTTGACATTGATGGCCGACAATTCTTTATTTGAAATAAAAATGGATTTGAACTTTACACAAATTAGGAAATACACAAAAATTAAAAAAATAATAATAATCGTTTTTCTGAACTTTTGATGCGATAAAATTCAAAACTTTCTAGAATATCACTATTTCGAGTTTCTGACTTTTACTTTTACTTTAAAAAATAAAAGAAATCGAGTTTTTGCATTTTTCACTAGGCCGCGTTGTAGTCAACACTTTTTTTTGAAAAAGTGCTTACTTAAAAAGTGCTTGCCTTCGTGATTTTCGTGAATTTCGAGTTTTTATTTTAGAATTTTATTACTCAGATTTAATTGACCACCTATAAAAACAGCATTTTTCAAATTATTAAAGTTTTTGATTTATAAATTAAAAATTATTCAACGCTATTTTAATATAAAGATAAGTGTTGAAGGACATATTAAGCCGACAAACCTCAGTTTTCGAATTTGTACTGATCGGTCAATATTTACAGTCCCGAACCTCATTGAAAAAACAAATGTAATATAAATTTTTCTGTTTGCTTAAAAGTCTTTACTTTTTGAGGTTACAAAATGGGACAAGAATTTGAAGTGACAATGTAATTTTTATTTTTAAACATTAGAATTAATGTTCTCAATATATAGAATAATACGCGGCAACCATCTTTGCGTTTAGCGTAATAGAAAATATATAAAGTGACATATAAAACCTTTTTTGTGTAAAGCGTCAAGCCACTTCAATTGAGCATTAATAATGTTGTACTTATTGCAGGAAGTTATTGCAGGTAAATACATTAAAATTGTGGAGATCGTGTTCTGACGGAAAAACCTCATTTGTTCATTATTGGGTCGACTTTAGGGACGGCACCGCGGCATCTTGCATAAAGCCAGTTTTTGGTTGCTAAAAAAGTTTTTTCACATAAAACTAGCAGAGGGTCGAAAAGCACGGGTTAAAACAGAAAAATAATTCAAGAAGAAATATCTCTGTCCCTAGAAAACTCAATTAGTAATCATTTGCGGTACTAGTCGTTGTGACATTCCGTCTATTTAAAAACGTTGTTTGTCCAGTCGTTTAAACGTATTTCAAGGGGTTAAATGAAATTAGAAAGAAAAACGTTCACTTGTAGAAATACAAAATATGAGTTTCCGTAGCACGAGCGTGTAAGTAAATAACCTCTTCCGTGCGCACATGTAAGAATATTTTCTGCCGTGCCTTACACTTGAATTTCTAATACCACGATTTTGACATCTAAGACGGTTTGAGTATATATCTTTGACATCAGAGGCCCGATCTGCCGCACTCCGAAATTCATGAAAAAAAAAACGCTTCCGCAAAACGGAGAAGAACTTTTGAAGATAACACAAAAGCGGTAATTTTTGTCCTGAGAACGACAGTACTTTGCGTTTAGTCTGTTGATATTTGAATTGATAATTGGACCGTGGCAAAAATATACTTATAATGCAAGCAAAATGTAATCCAATGTGGTGTATTGAAAATCAAATATTGAAATTTGGAAATACTTTTTAAACGGTTGACTTTTAATATATAAACCAAAAGAAAAAAAACACAGGTGCGCATTTAACCGGCTCTATTAAAACCCGTTCTATAATTCATACAGGGGGTCTGGTTATAAGGTCACAAAGTGTGACCGTTATAAGGTCAAGTCATCTTTTTGCACTAAAGTCAAGTCATTTTTCAAGATAAATCATAGCTTTTTTACTTTTTTTGGATTTAAATTTAGAACTCGGCATATACGTTTAGAACGACAAGGGTAAACACGAGTAATAAATTTTTCTTTTTATAGAAATTATATCTTTTTTTCAGTTTTTTTGGTTTTAAATTTAGAACTCGACATATACGTGTAGAAGGTTATAGTAGTACGTTTAGATAGTACGTTTAGAACGACACGGGTAAAACACGGGTAATAATTTTTTTTTATAGAAATCATATCTTTTTGGACTTTTTTTTGCAGTAGGGTCAAGCCATTTTTTTTTTGAGTGCATTAAGGTCAAGTCATTTTTTTGGGGCTTGACCTTATAACCAGACCCCCTGTAGTTAATTGTAAATGTGGCGGCAACTGCAAAAATACCACCTTGTTGCATAAATTGCTCTTATTGCTCTTATTTAAAGATGTGTTAGATGACCTTATATTTTATGAATAATTGTAGAAAATATAGTGTTTTTTTGTTGATGAAATAAGATTGGTGTTAACCTTATGTCTTAAAATACCGCTAGGTTTTTTTTCTAGGCTTATTTGCGCGTGGGTTAGAGGACAGACTCTGATTGGACTGCGTCCTATCCTCCTATGCGTCTAATGTAAACGATATTTAGTGAGTCCGCGCAAAATATTAAGAAACTTCTTTGATTCCGAATAAAAGATAAAAACCGTTTTCTGTGTGATTTTAATACTTAATACAGTTTTTCATTTTATGCGAGAGTGAGGCGAAAGAAAAATATTTTATTTTCATAGTTTCTTTAACATTTTATATTCTAAATTGGTGAACTACCGTGGCGATGAGGAAGGAGAAATAAGCGTGTCTAACCAGAAGATGTTTTTTTAAGGATGCGGTAGCAGTTCCTTTTTTCGAAAACGGATTATATGTGCCTATATTACTTAACAGACAAATAAAAAATAAGTTAATAAAGGTAAGTAAGGGTAAACCGAACAAAGAACAGTATCTAGCTTTAGATAATTGAAGACGTCAAACGGAAATGAATAGAACTGTACATTTTTGTAAGCTCGATGCATTTTGGTTTTTAAATCAAAGGAACTTATGAAATAAATTTGTTTTCAATTGAAATGCTACAAAAAGATAATCGCTAATAATTTTCTAAATGTTTTTACTGCTGTAGTCATCAGAAGTTTGATTATCGAGAAAACGTTTTATGGTAAGGTTTTATTATAATCATCCACTAGGGTTTCTGAAATTTGATAAAATTCTCATAATCTGATTGCTTTCACATTTTCAATACACTCCCGGGTTTCTAAAGGGCCATCAGTGGTAAGCCAACTTAATTTTGGTTAGATAATTGAGGTATTTCGAAATTAGGATAGGTTTATGTTGCCGTTACTCTTCGATAGGTCCAATTAGACTCCATGTAATAAAAAAGGTGTACGTTTAACTGTGGTGCGATTTTTGGGTAGCTAGCTACCCACTTTCGCGCTGATTTGTTATGGTGCGCATAACCAAGTAGCATTGATAGTATGAATTTGATTCAATACGTTTCGCGCCAATAAAATTCTCCACTACGCGCACTTTTGACTGTATAAAATTTTTTGAAAGGGAGAAGAAATGGACTTCGAAATTAAATAATAATGATCTTTTGTCAAGGTGGTCACAAGTGTTCGTATGAAACATAAATTACCGCGCTCGGTATGATTTTTTGAAGAAAGAGTGGGTAGCTAGCTCCCCAAAAACCGTACGACGACATTAAAGTTCAGATATATGAAATTTCAGTCAGTACTACCGCTAATGAGCTTGTCGGGTAGATGCAATTTTTTTGGGATTTTCAAAATTCCCGCTAGGGTCTTCTACTATACATAATGTGCAATACAAATATCAATAGCATAATTGATGAAATTTTTGAGTTTATAGACATTGTGTTCAGTAACGGGTAATGCTGCCCAATCGTAATTGCCAAAGTTAAACGATCACGACGAACAGGATCAATTTTCCGCTACTAAATCAAATTGACTTTTAATTTGTCAAGGCGAATTTCGAAAACTTTTCTTAAATTATTTGAGACATTCACAGATGTCATCATGGAGACAAAGGGCAANACCAAATTAGGTTTAACTATTTTTTGGAATATTGTAGACTACCATTATGTACAAATTAAAGATTAAAAAACATGTGAACCTTAAGTTTTTTTCAAAAATAGTATGACCATTTTTATTATTTTCAATTTTGGTCGGAATTTTGAAAGCTCGAAATTTCTAGAAGTCAGTAGCCAAATGAACTTGGTAATGCTTTATTATATTAGTTAACACCTTGAACTGTAGTAAAAACATTAAATTTAGGACACAAAAACGCTTTACGTATTTTCAGGTTGAGTTTGTACACAACATGACGGACCCCTCCTTAAAAAATAAAAAAAATCGAGTTTTTGCATTTTTCACTAGGCCGCGTTGTAGTCAACACTTTTTTTGAAAAAGTGCTTACTTGAAAAGTGCTTGTCTTCGTGATTTTCGTGAATTTCGAGTTTTTATTTTAGAATTTTATTACTCAGCTTTAATTTACCACCTATAAAAACAGCATTTTTCAAATTATTTAAGTTTTTGATTTATAAATTAAAAATTATTCAACGCTATTTTGATATAAAATAAGTGTTGAACGACATATTAAGCCGACAAACCTCAGTTTTCGAATTTGTACTGATCGGTCAATATTTACAGTCCCAAACCTCATTGAAAAAAAAAAATGTAAAATTTTCTGTTTGCTTAAAAGTCTTTGCTTTTTGAGGTTACAAAATGGGAGAATAATTTGAAGTGACAATGTAATTTTTAAACATTAGAATTAATGTTCTCAATATATAGAATAATACGCGGCAACCATCTTTGCTTTTAGCGTAATAGAAAATATATAAAGTGACATATAAAACCTTTTTTGTGTAAAGCGTCAAGCCACTACAATTGAGCATTAATAATGTTGTACTTATTGCAGGAAGTTGTTGCAGGTAAATACATTAAAATTGTGGAGATCGTGCACTGACGGAAAAACCTCTTTTGTTTATTATTGGGTCGACTTCAGGGACGGCACCGCTGCATCTTGCATAAAGCCAGTTTGTGGTTGGTTTCCAAAAAAGTTTCGTCACATAAAACTAGCCGCGTCGACGCGAAACGGGGCTGCTCTGTCATGGGAATGGTTACACGAGCATACTCAGCCCCGCTTCGCGGGGCTGCTCTGTCATGGGAATGGTTATACGCGCATACTCAGCCCCGCGAAGCTGAGTTCAAGACGGCTAGTTCGCGTCGAAAAGCACGGGTTAAAGCAGAAAAATAATTCAAGAAGAAATATCTCTGTCCCTAGAAAACTCAATTAGTAATCAATTGCGGTACTAGTCGTTGTGACATTCCGTCTATTTACAAACGTTGTTTGTCCAGTCGTTTAAACCTATTTCAATGGGTTAAATGAAATTAGAAAGAAAAACGTTCACTTGTAGAAATACAAAATATGAGTTTCCGTAGCACGAGCGTGTAAGTAAATAACCTCTTCCGTGCGCACATGTAAGAATATTTTCTGCCGTGCCTTACACTTGAATTTCTAATACCACGATTTTGACATCTAAGACGGTTTGAGTATATATCTTTGACATCAGAGGCCCGATCTGCCGCACTCCGAAATTCATGAAAAAAAAAACGCTTCCGCAAAACGGAGAAGAACTTTTGAAGATAACACAAAAGCGGTAATTTTTGTCCTGAGAACGACAGTACTTTGCGGTTAGTCTGTTGATATTTGAATTTATAATTGGACCGTGGCAAAAATAAACTTATAATGCAAGCAAAATGTAAGCCAATGTGGTGTATTGAAAATCAAATACTGAAATTTAGCAATACTTTTTAGCAATTGACTTTTAATATATCGCAGTGATTTTCAAACGCGAAAAAAAAAATAATGTTATAAATACGATATAAACCAAAGAAAAAAAACACAGGTGCGCATTTAACCGGCTCTATTAACATGTTCTATAATTCATAGTTAATTGTAAATGTGGCGGCAACTGCAAAAATACCACCTTGTTGCATAAATTGCTCTTATGCGGCATAAGTTATGCCATTATTATTCCTTTTATTGCTTACGATGTAAAACAGAAAGGCTTATTTGTGAAAGATTTAAAGATGTGTTATATGACCTTATTATAAGGTCCTTATATTTTCTGAATAATTGTAGAAAACAATATAGTGTTTTTTGATGATGAAATAAGATTAGTGTTAACATTATGTTTAAAAATACTTTTTTTTCTCTAGGCTTATTTGCGCGTGGGTTAGAGGCCAGACTCTGATTGGACTGCGTCCTATCCTCCTATGCCGCATAGGCTATGCGTCTAATGTAAACGGTATTTAGGGAGTCCGCGCAAAATATAACTTCAGAAACTACTTTATAATTAATTATCCGGAATAAATTAACCCTCAGTATGTGCTATGAGTGCTTGTTATTTTATGGATTCGGAATAAAAGATAAAAAACAGTTTTCTGTGTGATTTTGATACTTAATACAGTTTTTCATTTTATGCGAGAGTGAGGCGAATGAAAAATATTTTATTTTCATATTTTCTTTAAGATTTTATATTTTAAATTGGTGGAATACCGTGGCGACGAGGAAGGAGAAATAAGCGTGTCTAACCAGAAAATATATATTTTTTTAGGATGCGGTAGCAGTTCCTTTTCTCGAAAACGGATTATATGTGCCTATATTACTTTACAGACACATAAAAAATAAGTGAATAAAGGTAAGTAAGGGTAAACCGAACAAAGAACAGTATCTAGCTTTAGATAATTAAAGACGTCAAACGGAAATGAATAGAACTGTACATTTTTGTAAGCTCGATGCATTTTGGTTTTTACATCAAAGGAACTTATGAAATAAATTTGTTTTCAATTGAAATGCTACAAAAAGATAATCGTTAATAATTTTCTAAAACGTTTTACTGCTGTAGTCATCAGAAGTTTGATTATCGAGAAAACGTTATATGTTAAGGTTTTATTATAATCATCCACTAGGTTTTCTGAAATTTGATAAGATTCTCATAATCTGATTCCTTTCACATTTTCAATACACTCCGGGTTTCTAAAGGACCATCAGTGGTAAGCCAACTTAATTTTGGTTAGATAATTGTGTAGGGTGCTTAGTGAGATATTTCGTAATTACGATAGGTTTATGATGTCGTTACTCTTCGATAGGTCCAATTAGACTCCATGTAATTAAAAAGGTGTACGTTTAACTGTGGTGCGGTTTTTGGGTAGCTAGCTACCCACTTTCGCGCTGATTTGTTATGGTGCGGATTACCAAGTAGCATTGATAGTATGAATTTTATTCAATACGTTTCGCGCCAATAAAATTTTCCACTACGCGCACGTTTGGCTGGTAAAATTTTTTGAAAGGAAGAAGAAACGGGCTTCGAAATTAAATAATAATATAATGTCAATTTTTCGCGTTATCGACTTTCTTTTTGGGCTACCGATGATGTTTAAAGTCAAAAAAACTTCAAGTATCACCCAATATCATAAAATTATTGGGCTACTTTAGAAAACCCCCTGCTTTCAAAAATGTATTATAGACTGTATATGGGTGACTCACCGGCATCCTATTCTGTACTGTCTATTATTTTTCAAAAGCTTGTATGTAACAAAATCTTTCCAGACAGGAGAGTGATACTTTAAATAAACCTAAAAAATAATGATCTTATGTCAAGGTGACCACAAGTGTTCGTATGACACATAAATTACCGCGCTCGGTATGATTTTTTGAAGAAAGAGTGGGTAGCTAGCTCCCCAAAAACCGTACGACGATATGAAAGTTCAGATATATGAAATTTCAGTCAGTACTACTGAGCGTGTCGGGTACTTTTTTGGGATTTTCAAAATTCCCGCTTCGGTCTTCTACTATACATTATGTGCAATACAAATATCAATAGCATAATTGATGAAATTTTTGAGTTTATAGACAATGTGTTCAGCAAAGGGCAATGCTGCCCAATCGTAATTGCCAAAGTTAAACGATCACGACGAACAGGATCAATTTTCCGCTACTAAATCAAATTGACTTTTAATTTGTCAAGGCGAATTTCGAAAACTTTTCTTAAATGATTTGAGACATTCACAGATGTAATCATGGAGACAAAGGGCAACAAATGGACACGAAATTCAAAGTATTTTTTTTATCAGGATTGCGACTTAATTATAATACAAATATGAACAAAAAGGGTACATATTATATAGAATTGCACCAAACGTATTCGTACTATTATGACCCATAAATCATGGCGACGATTATTAATGCCTGAAGACAAGGAATTATCGTTTGCGCGTTTTCCACCCATAAAAATTCGTGTCAACCCGATGTCTGGCAGTTCAATCACAACGAATGTTAAATTAATAAAGAGGACTGAGAAAAAAATTCAAAATTGGTACTTATAATATTTGTGTTAAAGTCGAGATATCGTCATAAATCACTAATTCATAATTCATGAGCTAGCTTGAATTTGATTTGACGTAAAAAAGAAACATGGACTGGGAACATGGTTATTCGTCCTGATATCAATAATGTATGAATATCAGATACAGTTGGTGTGGTAACGAGTTGACACGTAACAAGTTGACAGTTTGGAACGAAGTGACAGTTTTTGAAAAAAAAATTGGAAACGAAAGTGTGAACTCGGTACCACACCAACTGTAGTCCAGGTTTTCACTTTATATTTATATCAATTATATTTGCGATTGCATTATAAAATTAATTTTAAAATATGTATAAGTAACAGCATGACGATTATAGTTTGACGATAAATTTTGCCATATATGTAATTGTATCCTTGAGAAAATACAAAATTTCTATTTTTGGGAGAATTATTAGTGTGACCTATCGTATTTCTTTATCTAAAGTTTTTATGAACCACGAGGAAATAGATGACACAGCCCTTACAAGTTCATTCAAGACGATAACCAAAATTCGAGACCACATTCGGAGAACGCATTTTTGACTCGTACTGTGCGATAAGCTGATAAACAATAACATTATATTTCAGATATCGTCACACGATAATGTTCGTGAATATAATGTTTTATAATTTAACCCTCTCAAAGATAATTTTTGACGACTGACTGAATAGGCCGTTGATTAACCGTTGTACTGAGGTACAGAGACAGCTTCGGCTAAGCAGAATTAACCGGTTCGAGCTTATTAAAGAATTTAAGTCTAACACCTAACAAACATTTTCCTACCACAAAACAAAATCAATAACCGGACCGTCGTTCGTTGGTTATTTTGTTCGCCAACTTTCATACGAAAAATCGACAGTTTATTAAGATTGCAGTAAACTGTAATGCTAATAATTATGATGTTTTTAGTTTTACCCTATCAAACAGAAAAAAACGTGTTTCGTTAACATGTCCCCGAAATCAAGTAATTAGTTTGAGTTACACGGAAAAGAGTTTCGTCTGTTTTGGTACATTAATTGACCTAGGATGTTTTGGAGCAACCTTTTCGTAATCAATTGTGAAAAAAATATGCTAACAGGTTCGTTGTTATATGATGGATACATGGTTTTATTTTTGAAATAAGAATTTTAAGCTTAATAGTTTTGATTTCTTTGTGTAACACTGGATCAGTTAAAAAAAGTTTTTTCAGCGTATTTGGAGCTTGTTTTAAATTTGCGTATTTCTTCACATCAAATTCTACGGGTCTCTAAGAGCGAATTTTAGATCGCTTTGGTCAAATTTTAAAATCGCGATAACGCACGTCATTGTGTATGGGTTTGGCTGACTTTTTGCAGTCTCTAATTTTTTTTTTCTTTCACTTCCGGTCACTGGAGGAACAATTGAGAACCGGAAAAAACGAAAATCGAAAAAAGTAACCGGAACAAAAAACGCTCTGTCGAACTTACCCGGATTATCTTTTTAAACATTTAAATACAGGCCCCACGCTCAATACGATACACTGTCTTCCTGGAAAAACTCTGGAGCCGATTGGTTTATTTGGCATGCGAAATTATTTTTTAGTATTTTTATGTGAAAACTTATATTACTCATCTTAATAGGTTATATCTTAAAGCCTCAAAACCCATCCCATACGTTTATAGATTTTGGTCCTATTATGGAAATTACATAAATGTCTCTCATTAAAAAGGTTTAATTTTCGGTCGTTTAATTGCACGCCAAAAGCGAGCCATAGACGGAATTTTGTAAAAATAGCAAACGACGTTTGATTATACCAACGAAGACAGTCGTTTTTGAAAATCTAATAATTTGGGGGAGTTGATGTAACGTTACCCGAGCCGGACGTTAAAGCACAATTGAATAGAGTTTTGGACCCGTTCGGTTTCTTAAAATCACTTTCACCGCGGGTTCCACAGTCGAGTTGTTTTTCGTGGCAAGCGTTGTTCTGCTTAATTGCATGAATACCGTTAAGGGCGTGCATTGCTCTACAAGTGGGATAATTGCTTGTTTCTCCCGTTTTTTTATGGTTGGCCCGTCTGTTATCA
>SCLG01000039.1:321058-335732 GCA_004367875.1 Oikopleura albicans
GTAAATACAGTATCTTATAGATGATTTTCAAAACAACTTAAGTCCTTGATACCGGGTTTTACTCGAATAAGGGAACACCCATTTTGTAAAATCCATACGCGTTTAAAGAAAAAAAATACTTCCGCATTCTATGCCCGAGACAGATTTGCTGTAAAGTGACGATATGAAATTTGGCAGGCTTACAAATACACATTTTGCCGATAAAAGTATGCTATGCAAAATAAGTTTAAATTCACCATGCTTTAATTTTGTTCCTAAAAAGATATCACATTCGAGCAGCACGTAATTTTCCATTTATTGAAAGTCGGTTTGCGAATTCAACTCCCAGGGGAACGCCAACACGAACCTGCAGGCTGGAAAATGATTTTTCCAAAATAACAATATAATAAGATAACCCCATACAAAATGCATTTTATGACTTTCGGAAACTTTAAGTTTTGCTGATAGCAAAAAAAAAGTTCCCCGCTATGAACATAAAAATAACATAATGTTACCAATTGGTTATTCTTTAAGTTTAAAAGTAAACTAGTAATAAACCACTTGGTTGTATAAACACATTTAATTTCAGAATAAAACTGCGGGTTTACATAATAATTGTTGTATAATAATAACATCCTAACATACGTAAAATTACGTATATCAATAATACTACAAATATACTAATGCCCTTTGAAAAATGTCGAACTGGGAGTTCCGGATATACAAGGCAACATGGCACGATGGTTTGTTTCATGTGGTAATAATTTGTATACAAAAGCGTTTTCAATAAAAAAAATGGGATGGACCGCATATTTACGGTCAAATCATAAAATTTTACTAAAAATCTCACTTTGTTTACGCATTTTACCTAATTGTTAGTAATGAAACCGTTAATTTGTTAACCGCAATTTTTTATTTTTAATCGCCAGTTGATCAAGAGGGAAACGGCAACGATTAACTGGGCACCATATCATATGGACCATTGTTTTTGAAAAAAAAAATGTTTTTTGAGTGAAAAAATTTTGTTGAAAAATCGGTTTGAACATACCACCTTTGGGCCAACATTGTTAGTAGATTCTACTAAGTAGAATCTGTATGAAGTTCAATACCGTACAATGGATGTAAAATTACAATGTATGTTAAAGTTTTACCATATGTTGTCATTTAACCGTGATGTTTTTTTTTCAAAATTACTAACTCGCATGGTTTTTGTTTTACTTTGATAACCACTATCTTTGATTACCCAATATGCACAAGTATGAATGCATCCGTAATTGTTTAATGGGGATCGACTTTAAAACCACAGTTCTGAATCAAATGGGGACAATTTTTTTGTCAACGGGATATGCAAAAAGTGTATAAAAAGCTAGGGTTTGCATTTTTATTTTCGTGTTTACGTCTAGAGTTGAACGATTACACAATTCGATAGAAAAAAGATCTTGTTGGAACACCAAAAGCATACCAACTTTTAAGTTTTGTATATATGTACACCAGAGAGATACCCATTAAGGCCACTTTTTGGCGTTTTTTTGTTGTTCGGTTTGTTTAATATTAGTAGCTCTATAACAGCCAAAGATCCGCTTAGGTTAAACTTTTTTTTTGATCGCCAAAAAAAAAATTTTTGGTCGCGAAAGAAACCCGTTCATGAGTACTTTCGCGACCAAACCTTATTTCGCGACCACAGATGGTAGCGAAAGTACCCCACTCCTAAGTTTCGGCATAACTTATAATCTATTATAATGTACTAGGTGCCTAAAAAGTAACTCTGTAAATGTTTTTGAAAAATGTTGACATTTTTTATCGGAAATATAATAACAATACAAATTTAAACCCCATGATGAGCCGGCGCTGCTATTCAATCTTATATTGCGTGAGTACACATTATTACCACACATTCGATAAAAAAAAGTAATTTTCAGCATTATGCTCCTCTTTCAATGCCGACGTAATCAATCCAGAAGATCCGAGTGATATTGTCCAATTTGCCAGTCCGTCAACGCGATCAGTCAACAAAGGTCATGATCGTTTTTTTATCCCCTATATTTTTAAACGATCACCTGATATGGAAAGGGTCCTCGCCGACAATAGCGATTTCGTAAAAGAATTCGAAAACGTTTTCCAGCCAAGTCCATATAATGAGGCGGCTGTCTATGGTATGATTTGACATTTAAATAGCATGGGCTCTAGTAGAGTCGCTCTACGCTTAAAACAGCGCATAAATGTTGCACAAAATACAAACAAAAAGTTTTTTGTTGCTACTAAAAATTAAGGTCTATAATATATTGCTACTGGTGTGGGTAACGACTTGTCACTGAGCTGAACGGGACTCGTTGTATATTGAGTAAGGGGACTCGTCAATATACGACGAGTTCCGTTCAGCTCGGTGACAAGCTTGTTACCCACACCAGTACTATATATTGTTTTATGTTTTAATTTATAACTTATAAATCAGAAGATCAACTACTAGTAGGTCCAACTGAAAATTAATTCCGTTTGTCGCCCTAAACCAGACTGTTTGGTTATTTTACTAATTATTAGCTCCAAAGGGCAAAAATCAAACACTTTACAAAAACTGTTATTTTTCCTAGACATTTGGAACGAGATTGAAAAAGAAGCGCAAAACAGGATATCAGATTAGGGTTGGAAACCCGACGGTTGCACATATTTTGGGTAAAATAAATTAACTTGGCCCTCTTTTTCAATAATCAAATTTACTGTTTTTCACTGTAGATTTAAAGTTTGGCAATTGAATTGAGTTCTCAAAATGTTCACAAACCGCCATGTAACGTTTCTTTTGTGTGTGTTTTTGCGTAAAGCGTAATCTAGATTAGTCGTAGGTTTCCCAAAGATTGCCTTAGATTGCGTGTTTTCCAGTTACAATAAAAACCGCGTACGTGAAACATTTTTGTCTGATAAAAACTTAAATACAAACGCTTGCACCACGCTTTAACAAATGCTTTTCATTATCATGCACCGCTAGCGCTGTTATTTTGTATTTAAGAAATACATTGCTTGGCTTAAATAAACAACATTCTATGAATTAAATACTGTGACCCTTAATCCTAGTCAATTACATAGTATGTTGGAGAACAACTTATACAAATCTTATTATAAATTTCTAAGTTTTTTTTCTTTTTTATAATCCTAAAAGTCTTACTTTCTGACTGTGATTACATTCAAAACTACAAAATTATTTCAATTAAAAGAATTCTCAATTAATGAAAAAAAGAAATGCCCAGCTTGGGACACGCGGTGGCCCTCGCTACATGAGATATACGAGTAAATGCATTGTGTAGCAGAGCGCCACCACGTGGGTTATAATGTAAATAATAACTTGTCTAGTAAAATATAATAAAAAGCAAGCTTCATTTGAGGAACTACACAATCTTGTGCATCATCTCAATGCAGCTTACTATCATACAGGCTGGAAATACAGCCTGTATAAAGTGACATTTATTTTCTTTGTTATTTTCCGGTTTCTAGCCCTTTTAGCAAACGATATAGCCCCAATGTGGCCGAATACCCCAACGGTTGACAAACGTGGCGCAAGTCAATATTATCTGCTGCATTTTGGCATGCCGGGATCGGGCGCACGAACGGCACCAAAAGTTGAACGAACCCCAAAATATCGCAATCCAATATGGACGACATATGAGTAAACAATCATGCTTACTAAATTAGTTTAATTAAATGAAGGGTAGTTTGGCAAAATACTTCGAAAAAAACTTCACGCACACAGATTTATGCGCCAGTTGCCTAAGAAATGAAAACAAAAAAAAAACGATTAGACAAAAATAAGTTTCAAAACCAACATAGACTTTTCTAGCAAGTCTGTAATTCTCAGTATTTTGCAAAATACCCAATTCCAGAGCCTTGACCAGAATGGAGATATCGTACCAGACTGTAATAAAACTAAAACTCACCACTGTGTAACAATGTGTTTTCATTTGAAGCAATCTTTATCAAAACCTTTTCGAAAATAAAACAACATATTAAAGATACAACTCGCTTCGGAAGATTAGGGCGTAGTGCGTACATGCTTTGCTATTTATAACCACTCGATAATGTTCAAGGTTTCCATGCATGGCCCGAAAATGTGGGAATAAACTGATGCATTTACTGAGAAAATTACCGATTTAATCCCGGAAAGATTACAGCGTATGCGGATATACCGGTATTAGAAACTAACGGTATTAGAAAGTTGTTGAAAAGCGGAAACATTGGGGTTGGGTGGGGCTGAATGTTAAAAATCCTTTAACACGCAAAATAATGCCGATAAATTATCGTCCTTATTTTAAAACGCGAAAATAACTTTTTAGAAAAAATGAATATTTCTACTTACTTGCGGCACTTAAAAGGGGGAGGACTGTAATACAAAAATATTTAAAAAAAGGCAATCGCTTTCCGGTGATTTGACTTTCGGTGATTGGCCGAGCGCGCTCAAAAAAGANGGTCACATAGGCCTCTCAGACCTGTCAAGCAACGTTACCAAAAAGTGGTAACATTATTTATTTTTTTCGTGTTTGAAAATCACTCCGATATAAAGAAATGAGAAATGATTAAACTTATTCAAAAACCAAGACGGGTCGCATCAGGCCACGTGCAGACCACTGGTTAAATGTTCAAATCATACTGACCGTTCATTGAACAAATGCGATAGACTTAAGGCACTTTTTCGTAATTTGGTTTGGTTATTTTCATTCTGATGATTAATCGCACAGGGGTTTCGTAAAATTATGTGTCGGATTAGGGCCAAATCCGAACATGCCAAAGAGCCCGATTAAAAACAATAACTGGCGTTCTATACCGCCACGTCATATCGATCCATTTAAAATACGTTTTATGGAGATTATTGTTGCAGCTTCGCATTACGATATGCGCATTCGCAACTTTTAGAGATCGTTCTAAATAATTTCCGGTTAAATTTCAAATAAAATGAATAACCGTCCGAATAAAAAGGGTTTTAAATATCTAAGTAGTTGAAATCAATTTCGTCGATGACGTACAAACACTTAAATCATGACGAATTATTTCTTAAATGTCAGACTTTTTAACTCGATTTTTCTTTGAGTTTCCTTTTTTATCGCCGTATCGTATAAAAATTTGCATTTGGCATGGCTTGGGTTTCAAACATTAACAGTCGCGCCTAGATTTGCTACCTGGCGCGCCGAAAACGCGCGACTTATGACACTGCTACTTCAAAATACAAGGCCAGGCCGTCTCTAATTATTCCAATTGTCTCCAATTATTTCAATAATTTTATGAATTCAAAATGATAGTGTAGTTTTTTATATAACCACCTAACTAGTCATCAAAAATTAATTTAGTGAAGATAATTGGGTAGGGCGTTTGGTAAGATAATTGAAAACTGCGATATATTTCGGTGCAGAAAGTTTTAAAATAAGCCAACTTCGTTAATACCGGTATATAATAAGTGATGTTAATTTATTGGACTTATTAGGCACGATCAGTTTTTCCTATAACAATGGGTATAGAAGTATTAAAGCGGGTAACCAGACCGGTAACCGGTATAAACAATAAAGTTCCAAGACGGGCGCGCCGCGGGCGGACCTGAAACCAAGGCATGAGTCGCGCGCCTCTCGTATCGAGCGAAGGGTTACTATTAAAACATTTTTTCGGCATCAGATTTGGCTTTATTTTGCATAAAGATGACCTGTTTAATTTCCGATCCAATAAAATATTTAGGCTTAAACATGATACATAATTGATTGTCAAAAAGTTATTGTGTTTGACATGTACTTGACGTAGACCCTTGACGTAATTTTATGCAAAGCCTTTTTTCTAGTACAATAACACTTGTCCGCAATTAGATTTTACAAAGCACTCCAGTCCAACAGATGTCACATAACTACCACATACTGCATTGCGAGTGGTAAATATACATAAACACCAGTGACTGTGAAGAATTAGTTACACATGATTATTGTTAAAACACAATCGACTGACAATGCATGTCCATTACGCGGACACAAGTTGGAAAGTGTCAGGCCTACAGAAATTTGGGTAGAAATTCGGGAAAGTGTTTTAGTTGAACAGACCTCGATGTTTGGACTTTCCGCTTTTTACAGGAATTCTCAGATCAAATACATAAAATATACACAGGGTGCGCAGTTATTTTGCAAATTTGGTCCTCGAAAAATCACAAGATAAACGTTTTTCGCAAGATAACTGCTCAATGCGTGGGCGAAAAAGGTGAAACGAATGGTGATATTTCACTACTCTATATTTTTATTTATTATAATTCAGTTTTTATAAAAATAAGTGAGTCTAATTTCGGACGTTAAACCGCCTGGTCAAACCCACGTGTTCGAATAAATGCAAATATATTATACAAAAAATTTCAGATCAAGATTTATTCAGAGAAAAATAGTAAGACGCGAAATTTTGTTATGAAAAGTCGCAAGATTAGCTAACAAGCGGCAATTTTCCCAAGATAACTGCGCACCCTGTGTATAACAAAAAAGGTAAAAGTGTACACCTTGACCTCAATCAATGACCTCAATCAATGACCAATCAATGACCTTGACCTCAATCAATGACCTGATAACGTCATTTTGTATTGTATTAGGCGTAGGGCTTAACCTGGGGCTTTAAATAACCCCCTGAGGCCCGACCAGTGTTTCCATGTCGACGGTCGTCGGTAGTAGATGTCGCATTTTCGGAACACTGGGCCCGACGGCAGCTTTATTGGGTCAGTTGCCTCGCTCCTTGTTCTTACGAGTCGGTTTTTCAGCCCTGTGGGTTTATCGTCCCTGAGATTTCATAAAGCCAGTTTTTTAGGGCTTGACACACTTTGTTTGGCATACTTTGTCTAATTCTTGTAATAATAAATTGTGTATATGGTATATTTTTATCAACCTAATGGGAAAGTGTCCATTAATAATATAATATCATCAATCAGGAAATATTTTTTGGCATTTACTTCTATTCACACGTCGAACTGTACGTCACGTTTTCAATTGGATAGATATATTCTTTACCAATGCCTTAATCCAGGATCAAAATCAGATTTTTCTCTTTTTTACTTCGATTGCGTTAATAATCATTTCACAAGCCTGCTCCTTTATGATGCTAAAACCTTTTGTTTTATTTTTTGGGTTTTTGAGCGGTTTTGACTTGAGTCAGCCTTTTTCGCCTAGTGAAAGAAACTGTATGATTGATTCGGTCGAATGTCAGGTACAGTAGCATATTGCGTATGTCAAATTTCGTTTTTTAATCATTTTTTAACACAAATAGCAATCTGGATCACCTTCGAATGTATGTCTTCAACGGGGAATGTATTGTTTAACGAATTCTTGGAGAAATACAGACGGCTATATTAAACGAGCAATACCTGTAAGTAATTTACATTACAAGCAGCGCGATGAGTTGTTTGCGTGGCTAAAGAACGCTAGCCAATAGGAGGCGCCTATAAAAAAGCATGAGCCAATAGGCGCGCTTGTAATTCAGTTACAGACGCCACCGCCAGCTTATTTAAGGCCGGTAGTTACCTGAAGTTAGTATTCATTCCCGCGATTTTCACGTTTTACGAAAGTGGCCCATATTTTACGAACCATAATTACGATTTTTTTTTCTTGTATGGCCAAAAATGCATCTCCTATGAAATTTTGGGTAATGGCGACGACTTTCATTCTCGACCGTGGACAGCCTCGGGCCCCCTAAGTTAGCTTTTTTTATTTTTTTTTATCAAATTTGCAATTTCAAGGGTACAACTTTGCGATTTGGGATACTGAAAAATACTAATGGTACGTTAGGAATATTGACCGAGTTCGCGAAAAAAACTCGTGTCCTTAAAATTCGGTCTCCATGGAAAAAAGGCCAAATCTGAAAAACATTTTTGACTTATTTATGATTTCAGAAATTCATCCTTCGAAAACGCAACGACAAAATCCAAGGCTCACATTGGAAGTGAGACGAAATTTATTATGTGCAGTTGTTCAATTAATAGATAATGAGATCACCAGATTCTTACTGTTACAACGACTTCTAAAAATGTTTCGACTAAACTTCAAATACACGGAAATATATTCGAATCATTTTTTTATTGAACATCCCCGTAATTAGTCGAACAAAAAATAAACGATTTGTTCACTTTTTGTTGTTTGACATGACTGAACAAATTTTCGTATTTGTGGTCAAAGTGAAAGTAAGCAGAAAAGTCAATTTACAAAAACCATTTTGGACCTTACATAAATGTGAAATTTAGTCCAAAAGTGTAATTAAAAAGTTGTTTATAATTGCAATTAACGTTAGGATTGGTTGTCATTTTTACATTATTTCAAAGGGAATATATGCGTGTGTTCAAAATACGTTCGGTCAAAATTACAAGCGACATCCTGATTCTAGTTTTTTTACGGGAATATGACTGCTCCAGTAAATAGAGTGGCCCAAATTTACAACCCTGGTATTAACTAGAGCCCGGGAAGTTTTAGGATACCATAATATTTAGCAATACCACTGGTGCTACTATAAGGTTAGCGGCTATGTCTGGACTGACTGTACAATAAGTGTATGATATCGGTTATTTCCATACTGAACCACAAAAAAAACATTACAGACCACTAAGATGAAGTATAAGTACAAGTATAAACATAGACGAGAACAGAATTATTGGAAAAAACTCCAGCATGTGTGATAGAAAATTTTGGCACAAAAAGTATAATCAAGAGCGAGATTTGGGCTGTAAAAACTTTTTTTTTTTCGGAAAGCTGATGAAAAATCGTTCCCCTGTATGTTTTTGGTTATTTATTTTTGAGCAAATTTATACGCAAACACGTAATATATTTCTGGCGTAGAATTTGATATAAAAAAATTAAGGGATTTCATTTAATGGGCATATACCTGTATTTGAAATGTGACAAGTCATTTGTTATTACAGGTGATTTTATGTCGATAAAGGTGCACCTGATATATACACAATTTGAGTACCTGGTACAAAAAGTTGATGAAAGATATAAGTAAGAGTAGTTCAAGAAATAAAACACAGTATAATTTTATCATTTCGGTTTCCTTGCAGAGTTATTTTTTTCACGGATGTCGTCCGATATGTCAAATAGTCTACAAATATACAACTTGCGTTTGCTTCTACATTGTGCTGGTCGAAAGTGCCAGTTGCAATTGAAAATTATAACGATTTCGGCGCTATTTATTTTTACGTGTTTTTGTGAAATTGACTTGCGCAGCACAAATAAGCGGATCACAGCTACGTAAGTTTTTTTTCCGTTTTTTTTTTCAAAATTACCAAACCTGTCGAAAATTAGGCCGCATCGTATTGTACACGTCAGACATTTTGTGGAACAAGGCGGATTCTCCACAAACAAACAGAAAAATCCAAGTTAAATTCAATAAATCCGTGAAATCAGACGGAAGAAAATGCACTCGAAAATGTTCGCTTTTCACTTTGAATGTTTATTTGGGCCGTTCAATGACATTAACCGATAATTTTTATCGTCATCCCTATTTTATGTGTTCTAAACAAACATTATTAGTTCGACGTTGAATCTAAAGCAGGTAAGAAATAAGTGTTCGAAAATGTTTCTTTTTACCATTTGGAACGAAAAATTAAAAAAACATATGAAAATTTTTGAATGTCAACTCAAACATTAGAGCTTTAAAAAATCAAAAATGTTAAAATAAAGCTCAGAAAATACGAACTTAGAGAACAAAAAATAAGGCGTAACCATCAAAATTTTTTGAAAAAAAAAATAATAATTTGGTAATAATAATTAATTTTAATTTTTACGTCGAATGGCCAAATAACTTTTTTGTTGAAAATTTTTTGTGGTTATGGCTTATTTTTTTTCTCGTTTAATGGTCTACGCACCGAAATAAGTGTACGTCGTAAGAATGTACTATTTTATTGATATTACTTTCCAATACTCACTTCCAAAATTTCCGTTTAAAAATCGTCTCTAATAATAAAATTTTGGTCGACATACCTAAAGTATACATACTCTAAACTGAAGCAAATGGATTCACGAAACAGGAGGCAAGTTCCTTTCGTTCACGTTTAATGTTCATTGGTATCTTTGGCTAAATTTGACCTCGACCGTCACGACATGTTTTATATGCTCTAAAAGGCCAAATGGATTGTTAGGATAACTGTCACACTTTATAATGGCCAACCGGCGTAAGTGTGATGATAAATGTTTTGCCCATATAAAAATAAGCAGAATATGCGGTGCAAAAAAAAAATACTGTTCAGTTTGGACAGGTGTCATTCGACCACATTCGAACTACTTTGAGTGAGATAGATGAATTGAGATCTAACAAAGGTGAAAATAACTAACTTAGAAACTTATCAATGGTATCTGAGAAACGTGTTTTCCAGTTTGTAATGTGGTTGCTCTCATACACGCTAAAAACTAAATGCGGGACACTCTAGATTTTCACAAAAAAAAAATAGTTTGCCAACCAATTTTTGGTATCGATTTTGTTATTTGTATGAAAAATCATCAATTTATTCAAGGCTGAATATTTATCTCAAGGTTGGAAGTACGGATATAACAACTCAGATGGCACCGACTGACTCGGAATAATTATGTCGAAAAGGTAAAATGTCTAAAGGGTAATTTGTCGACAAAAAAGTGTTAAGGTCATAAAGGGTAGAGGTCATAAATGCTTAAATGTCGAATTTAAAAAAAAATCATGTACACCACCTACCTACGTAAGTTAACAAAACTCTTGGAAAAAAAGGTGTTAACTTACGTAGGTAGGCGGTGTATGTGTCAATTTAGCTGTTTTAATTCATCGAATTTTTAATTGGGGATTATTAATCTAAAAGTGTACAATGTACACTGTACATATAACAAAGTGATAAAGGTGATAAAGGGTAAAATGTCGAAATTGGTTAGACCTTTTCCCCTTAAGACATTTTCAAAATGATTCCTATTCAGTCGGTGCCACTCAGACGTATGAACATTTTCAAATCCATACCAGTCAGTTTGACATATCTTTGAAATATAAATGATTTTAATTAATCATATTATTAAGCAGAACTGAAGTAATCTACGAAAAAAAAGTTGAGTAAAACATTATTGTACAGATAAATACAGAATGTATTTCGACAATAATTTTACACAAAAAATACTTGTATAATACTTCAACTTTGGGTTTTTTTCAAACAAATTAAACAATGAAGTATTTTTCCTATATATTTTTGTAGTGACCACAACAAACTGTGTAACTTTCAGGGAATTATTCGAATTTACCATCAAACATGAACTGTTTTAAAATTGTCTCTATCACCACGGTTCAAAAATGATTCTTGGAAACGTGTTGGAATTGTAATAGAAGACCGGTATGTTCCTTATTTAATACACCGGGGTGACTGAAAATGACGCGGATTATTGTGTTCGGGAAATGTAAATTACACATTCGTTGCCGGATCATTACGTCAGCTGCTCTCACTGAACTTGTAGAATAACTTTTTAAAATGATTTTTTTTTCTCCCTTGGCCAGTAGTGATTATTTCAGTATGCAAATCGGCAAAGGTCACGCGGAGATTTTTTAGTGAAACAGCCATTTAGACACACGATTTGGTTGATTCTTCGAGGTCTCGGCATGAATTGGCGAAAAACTTTCGAAGCCAAGAAAAAGATTTTATTCATAGAAAATAGCTTTTAGAAATACGATTAATAAAAATCTGATAATACCTCCCCTGCGCAGTTATCGAGCCATCATTTTTGGCCCGATAACGGCGCAGGGCGTAGGCAGAATGTCTTGAAAATTTTAATCCGATACCGGCACAAGTGCGAATTTCGACTTGTTTTTGGCAAGATGAAAATTTTGACCCTTCAAACATAAACGAAAAATATAAAATTTTGAAATTTTGAAATTTATCAATTATGAAACAGTTTAAAGAAGCTGGAAAACCCAAGGTATGAAGTATTTGAAGTAGAGCCCGGCCAAGAACTTTTAGAACTTGTGCAAGAAAACGCGGTGCCAAATTGCCTTTACGTCATTGACAGTTTGACCGGATTCAGCGCCGTTGATAGGCGACAATGCTTTATGGAAATGCGGTGCAACCATAACGCTCTTGGATGCCAGTATGTGCTCATTGGCCATATAAAGGAAAATAATAGACTGCGCGATTATGGATCCTTTGGTCGAACGTTTGCCGACGTCGTCATTCGGCAAATGAATATCGAAACAATAAAAATAGAAAAGGACCGCACGGGTCTTATTGGCGTTGTTAACGTACATACCATGTAAGTACTTTTTTCTAGAATTTCTTCTTCCTTGGGGGGTATTTGTATTTTTTTGTCATTCGTATTTTAATTATGCCATTGGTAAATTTTGAAGAAAATAATCGTGCTTGTGGAACTTGCCAAATATTTGATTAGGGGTTAATTATGAAAAATCAACAAGCAAAACAAGACGAATTGAGTTATTAAACCATTTTTAGCATGATTTGGTCCGGTTTTACATCCAAATTACAAAAATGTTGCGATACTTCGGCTAATTAGTTCGGCGGAGATTACTTTTGTGTCATTGGCACGTAACGTGTTGATTGAATTATGGACTTCACTTAGCCCGCAATTATTAGCATGCTACTGTTCATAATCCTGAATAAGGCTGCACGCATCGGGAAGCAAAAACGTGCTCGACATCCGCGAACGTCCGATTATTCAACGATAAATGTAGTGAAAAAAAAAATGTGCGAAAACCTAATACAATTATATTTTTTTTATAATGCGACCGTTGACACGTTTTTCCTTTTTTCTAATCCAAATTTTGACAAGAACGGAAATTTTTTATTGAAAGTAATTTTTGTTCTGACTTTAATAATTTTTACCGACTTAAAATTTTACCGAAAAATTAACCGAATTAAAACTTTTTACCAATATTTTTTTGCGCCGTAATGTGACAAATTCTATTAATGACTATACTCAATATGTTTATAGGCCGTCTTGACCCCGGGAACTTGCTGATGTGTTAGTGACGTTGCATTATGCGGCAAGGAGTCCCTTGTATAATTATAAGAATGAAAAATGTTTTCCTCATTTGTTGAAGAGTGAAAGTAATGATAAGATTTTAAATCTAATAGTCTAACAGACTATAGTCTAATAGACTAATAGTTTAACAAAAAGTGCGCTTGAATGAGGACTTTTTGAACATTAGGGGGCCTCAAAACAAGAATAAGCTACTTAGTAGCTACCGAAAAAGTATCCCAGTTACTCTGAACTCCCCTTATATAGCTTGAAAACTCCAATGGCCAACTCTTAGACTCTTAGTATTAAATTAACTTAGTAGTACATTTAACACAGTACATTCGTTGACATATATATATGGTCCATACCAGGGCTAGTCGCGCCGAGCCCTTGCAACGCCTTGTCTATATTGTTTTTCTGGGTATAAAATATTGTCTATCTTATTATTTTGTGTTACTTTTTAATAATTTTGTATAAAATAATAACGAAATTTTTGTCAATGAAAAACGGATGCTGAAAATAAATAAAATAAATAATGTTTATAGTTATGTATTTATCAAACACATGGCCTTAAATGAACGAACTTCTTTCAAGTTAAAAGCTTTCAAATTCAGCACCCGCATTAAAACGTGTGTTGAAACATATCTACTTTGATTCCTGTCGTTTATCAAATTCTGACATCGGCCTCGTTCATTTTAAGTTGAAAAGTGCAGATAATGAGACACGTTGAGCACGATAGTGCTATGCAATTTTCACCATAGTTTTATGATCAAGCATGCTTGTTTTCATTTTGTTTGACATTTGAAAGCTTAGAAATATTACTGCAGTTTGCACAGGTCTTCGAAGAATAGTGTTAGAATCGAATGCGATATTTACCCATAAACTCCAAAAAGTTAATTTAAAAATGAAAACCGCGTGGTAAATGCTATGTCATTGATTTTTATCACCAGGTGCGCTCTAATGTTTCACAAAAAACATATGTCACAATAGTGCGTAGGCGATGAAACATTACGGTGTCTACGCCTACATTAGGCACTACGGACATATTTCGAAACTTTCAGGAATAATCTATAATTTTTATCAAAATATCTATAAATTATGAGACTTTCTATTTTAAATATAGGATTAATTTATTAATAATAGGACGTCAGCGGAGAAACCGGATTCTAAGAAAAAAAAATTGAAATTTTAGAACATGACCGTGTTAAATGAACCGTTAGAGCAAAATTGGTGCTCAGTTTTAGAATTAGAAATTTCATGTTTTGAAAAAATCTTTCATTTACAACTCTTAATATTATTACCCTTAAATACAAGTTAGATCGGGCCGACATCGAGTGGTATATAATTTTCATTTTATTGGCATTGAAATGCTTGTTCAATTTTGTACAAAGGAGTTTATTGAAGGGTAGGAAAAAGTACAGGAACTTACTAGAGTCATCAGTTATGTCATTTTATATTTCGAGTTTGACGTGGGTCTCAAGTGTTTGGAAATTATTAGCTGTAATTTTGGAATCTATTTAGTATGTGGCATCCGCTTTTGCAACATTTGATCTTAATGAGGAATTGATTTTAATGCGAAGTTAACAATTGTTTACTTTGGAGAAAATATCATATTATTCACTTACTTTGCTCGACCAAAAAAATGTATTCTTATATTCCCATGTAACACAGCAGTCGGACCCAGGGGTCGGCATAAGTCAGAAAATAATGAGCTGTGCTGGGTTGTCCTCTCGGGCTCAAGA
>SCLG01000039.1:347971-375989 GCA_004367875.1 Oikopleura albicans
TTCTTTCATATAAGGAGTGCTTAAATTTACGCTTTGTTGAAGTTATTTTAATCACACACTTCCGAAATCCGAATCTCTAATGTTCCAGCAATATATTATAAGGCATAGTTTGAATCGGTGTATTATAGAAAATGAGTGACTCGTATGAAAAACTATGATCAAGTTTGCAGTCGAATGATTGTTTTCAAAAGTTTTTTGTATTCAAAAACACCCCATGTACAGTTATTCGACAGGTTTCACGAATAAAACCTCACGTATACACTGTAACTGCGCAGAGTGTAAGCGGAATAGAAAAAGTATACCAAAAACCGGCCGGACAACTGTGCATGGGGTGTCTTTGAATACAAAAAGTTTGAAATATAGCCCATCTGGGATGGTCGAGAATTATGACTTGATATTGTCGTATGGCATTTCATCTACTTCTGACTCACTTCCTCCGGGTGGGAACGTATACATGTATTTGATTTATAATAACAATTCCGTATTGCGCAATTCCCCGCTCGTACTGTTATCGGGCAGGTCTATCATTGGATAATGACAATTTGGTATTCCGCGATTCTCTGCTCGTGCTGTTATCGGGCGTTTTTTTTTTTGTCGCGAAACCCGCCCGATAACTACGAGGGGTGTATTTATTGTATTTGACGGTACTTGTACTTGGTTATGACATAATAATAAATACAGTCTTTTANATATTGGATTTATGTTTATAACGGAATATCTTCCGGACATCAAGTACATGATTTTATGTATATAACTCGTATACTTAACGATACTTTGTGAACCTCATACCATTAAAGGACGGTGAAAGTCCGTCGTCGATTAAATTAATTGTTGGTCATGAAATAGTCCACAAACCAGACAATAAGATTAGGGGTTTAAGTCCTTAAATTTGCCGGTTTTGTCGCATCTTTGTAAGCTCTTTACAAACCAATATAAAGTTTAACACTGGCTAAAAAAGCGTCAGCTACCATCAACACCAGTCATCTAAACGTCCCAAAAAACTGAAGAACCGTCTTTATATTAATGAATTCAAAAATAGAAAAAAAAATCAATCAAATATTAACAGGTCTAAGTTTCAGCAAAATATTGTATTATTTAAAGATTTGTTTCCTTTTTTATTCTATTCGTATTTTGAGCGCGGCCAGAGATGTTTAATCAGTTGGAAGGAGGGAGAAAGTACTGCATATATATTGCACTTACAGGTACTATACGATAATCACACAAACACTTACCAAAACTTAACTTTAGCTATTGGAATATTTCACTTCGTTATTTGCGCCAAATATGAACAGGACAGTTAAAGAATGTGCCATGAATAACATTATTAATATCATAGGTTTGTGAAAATGGGTTGCATTTTTGCTTTCTCTTGTTAAAAATACAGTAGTCGAAATGGTTCTATATTAGAAAACAGAAAACTGAATTGAAAAAATAACCACAAAAACACAAATAAAGTTGGTGTGCTAAAGAAGTGGCAGTTTTTGACAAAAAAAAAATCGGAAACGAAAGTGTCACTTTGTTACCATCCCAACTGTAATAACGTTTTAGAAATATACAAGTATCCACCATTTACAATTACTTTCGGATCATGTAAAGGATATTCATTTGGATCGTGTACTTTACAGTAGTCTATAGGAAACGAAAAAAAATCGGTTGGCCCGAATAAAAAAAAATGTGAAAAAAATTGTTAAAAGTTAGCTTTTAATATTTTAAGCAAATCAAGGCCAAGTTCAACGATTTCGATTTTTTTTTTCGGGCCAATTGATTTTTTCGTTCCCTTAAGGCTATACCGTTTTACTGATCCATGATTGAGACTGAGGCTGGAAAATATATTACACCACCTAACTAGTTTTCTTAACTTTATAAATGTTAAAAAAAACGGTAATATAACCTGACTTTGGTTCGATAATTGGCCAGGGCGTTTGGTGAAATAATTGGAAATTTCGATACGTTTTGGTCCAAAACGGGGTAAGAGAACCCAATTGAGCCCAATCTTGGTAAGATAACTTATGGTAAAATAACCCGTCGGAGTAGTACCGCGGTATACTGCCCTTTTACTAATTAATATTACAAATAACTTCATAACGCTTTGACCTTTTAAAAGGGCCTTGGTGTTTTAATTGCATTTCCAATGATTTTCGAATTCCTGCTGTTAATATCTGGAATCCAAGGATACGAACGTTATCTGCAAAGAAAGCGACGAGATCTACAAGAACTTCAGGAGCTTCGAGGAATGCTTGTACAAAACCCACGAACTACCCCAATAAAGTCAGATTGAGCCAAAAATGCCGCCCGAAAAAAAAAAATCCACATACAGTTACACAATACAAGAAAACTAAAAATTATAATGAATTCCCTTTTATTCCGTCAATCATCACAAAAAATTGAACGAAAAAATTAATAATATGGCAAACGTTAGGGTGTTCAGTTTAAAGCTAACTTCCCCGATTTACAACCTTTTGAAAAAAATGATGATTTATGATCGGAAAAGGTAATCAATTTCTAAAACACAAAAAATTTCCAGGTTCCTGGTCCCATTTTTCGATAACGGATCAACTTGCGCCTCTGAAATTTTAACATAGTGTTTTTGAGTAGCTGAAGAGTGAATGTTATACTTTTTCACCAAATTCGGAGCGCCACTCCAAAACCGACAAAGTTTGAGTTGGGACTATACACCCTACTTGATGAAAAAAATTTCACTTCTCACAGACTGTAAGCACTGTGCTAAAACAATTATAAAAATAAGGCTTTTATTTCTTTATAAGATTTATGTCAAACATAAAATTTGTAGATTTGAGAATGTTTCGTGAGATCAAAAATGTTTTCTGGAACATATATATTATTACCTCGGAAACAAATCATGAAAAAATTGATAAGATTGGTAGTTGTGGCGCTAGTGAGCAGACATCTTCGTCGAAAATCAAACATTTTATCAAAAGTATCCATGTACAAATGAAATATAATATGGACCCTATTTTTTAACGATTCGCGTTTTTAACTATAATGGTAAAAAAACAATTTGGTGATTGCCTATTTTACCCAGGTTCGGGTCAGTTCCCTTATCAAATTGCGGGCAAATGATCGAAAAATATAGAAAATATGTTTGAAATTTGGTTTTACTTTCGTGATTTTTTTCGACTGCATACATGTGTAATTAGTCGTACTATTATACTACGGTTCTAATTTAAAGTTTGGTATACCGTATACTGATTCGACACAAGATGTTCTACAGGGCTTGACGCGTCATGACGTGGCCCTTGGAAAAAGACATTAAAATTTACCATTTTCATTTTTGCTTTTTGCCGATTATGACAGGAAAGGAGGACCAATTAAAACCGCTCATCGCCAAATGCCATATTTATTATAATTTTTCCTTTCTTCAAGTATTCTCGAGTTAATATTTCCTCTCAAAAACGTTGGCAAATGCTTAAATTAATTTCCAAGTGTTAATTCCGACTATTGATTGAATTCCAATTGCGAAGAATGTACGGGCGACCGGGTGTACTTGTGTCAAAATCCGGCCAAATTAGCTATTTATGGCCCCTCCGTGCGCGGAACTAACGAAATAGATGTATATTGATAAAAATCTATACAAAACACCTCGTCATTAATATGATATACATTTTGCAATTTTTTTTTCTAGGCCGTTTACATTATTGCAGTAAATACAACAAAGTATTGATTATAAGCAAACCGAGGAAATTACGCGTTCAGTCTGGAAAAAATGCCGAAAACATGAAACGAAACATTTATCACATTTAAAACCAAAATTAAACATACTTAAGACATATTGCGCCTGCGTTGCAAGAGTTTATACCAATACAATACCTATTCCCTTCATGCACGTTTTCGGTTTTCGATAAAAGCGTCCACCAAATGATAAATGTCCCCCAAAGGATTAGCGCTCATAATTAAATGTACCGGATGAGCAGTTTTTTTGTGTTATCATAACCTTCGATCTACATGTGTACATGTGGTATAATATCCTTTTTTCTTGTGTACAAACAAACTTACGCAAAACGTGGCTGTCAGAGTGAAAATTAACTGCTACACGGCCTATTGAAGAACCACTTGCGATTAAATTATCTGATTTTCGTGTATCATTTTTGGGTATCAGAATCAGATTTTCGGGTTATTTTGATGAGCTGGTACCATAGAAATTTTCACCCGAGACCGCAGACCAGTCGAGTGATACCTCAGATTTTTCAGAGGAATTGCAAACTGCGGAGCCATTGATCGTCAAAATTTCAGATTTTCAAATTTAAAACTAAAACGCCTGAAAAACATGATGTTTCATACATTTTACATTTGGCCTTTTCCGTTTTCTCCGTTAAATGATGCCTTGAAATTTACCAAGGAAGATTTTTTAACTCTTCACCAAGACAAAAAAAAATGTTGCATAATGCTCAAAAGAAATCTTGCCATTATAATGTATTAGACAGAACTATAATGGATAATAAATATTTACTGATCAAGAAGGTGAGATTTGTTTTTCAGATTTTTGCTAAACTTTTATACTACCGTTTTATATTGCCGATTACTACTGGTGTGGGTAACGAGTTTGTCACTCAGCTTAATGGGACTTGTCGTATATTTACTTATGGAACTCGTTAATATACGACGAGTCCCGTTCATCTCGGTGACAAACTCTTGCCCATACCAGTATTATATGTACCGAGTCCAGCCAAAAACTTTGTCTAATACATATAAAAAATCTTGAAATAAGGTACAAACACCTAAAAAAGGATAAACAGTGCATATACTTTAAAACAAGTTGTGTTTACAGTTGTACCGCTATGTTATACTTTGTACGACACAATGCTAAATTTTAAAATTAATTATAAATTTGGCTGTGGGACTGTATGTTTGAAATATATAAATTGAGTTTGTTTCCTGGCGGCCCAAAGATGCGTACAACTCGCTGTTCTCGTCAGAATTAATTAACCATTTATAACTTGCTGGTCATAATCGTTCGCACATCAACAAAGGTTAAATATAAGGCTTGTACTGAAAAATATCCTTGTTTTACGACACTTAGACATTTTTGATTTTAAAATTTATGTGATATCTGCTTAGTTAACTTTTTATTGTTACTTAACTCCCAGAGGGTTACGAGTTTGTATTTTATCCCCAAAAATTAAGGTAAACTTAAAATATTATACTTTTACGATAAGTTTGAGATAGAAATCCTAATTGAATCTATTACGCTAATTTTTTGTCGGTATTTAATGTTGTATGCAAGAAAAAAAGAAAATAATAATATACAGAATATATATATATGGTAAGAAAAAAAATGAAACGTGAATTTGTATTCGGAATCACCTAAAGTGTTGGTTTTATAAACATGTGAACTTATATCACATGTGCAGGCGTGCCATTAGGATGAATCTTGTGAAGCTCGACATGGCTGTGGAGGGTTATATTTCCGCACGAATTGTAGTGATTTTTGGCCGAATTGGGCGGAGTTGATGGCATTAATTGAGTGCCCGTTTCGTCCATGTCGGGCACGCGATTTTCGCCATTTGAATTTTCCTCATCGGGACTCGACGGACATTTAATTGCATGGGACTCATGAGGATGATGGATTTTATGGCTGGTCGACCGTTTTTTAGCCAATCGAAGCATTCGTGCTAACCGTCCTGAAAAGATAAAATATAATATAAAATTTTGTTTTCTTAAATATAATTTAAGAATTACAGATAAATACTTTTTCAAAATTAGGAATGTTATAAAAATGGTTATTAACATAAATTATGTTACATAATTGTTAAACAATTAGTACTTATTTAACTCCCAGGAGGGAGTGCGTGTAAATAGACACGCAACTTGTTTTTTTTGTCGATTTAACCCCCAAGCACGATTATTTAGCACATCCCTGAGCACGGGGCCGGACGTTTGTCCGGCTTTTCTTCTACTCCTATCTAATCGTACGTAATAACTCATAAGCAGATTTCTCTATAAGCAAATCGTTGGTTCTAAATCGATTGAGCATACTCTCGAAAGCTTCCCGACCACCCTTGGGCACTTTTTGGTCGATTTGACCACATAACCACAAATTTACAAACGGTTAACCGGGCAACGTACGCGGTTCATTTTTTGCACGCTAGTGCACCGTTGATTTCTTAACAGTTTTGGGAAAATATGAGAGAAAAAAAAGTGCGCGGGAAAACTATTAGTTGCAAATAACCTCTTTTTTGAGGTTTCCTAGGTTCAATCAATGACTAATTACTTTTTATTACATGTATAAAATTTTTATTTTTATTTGCTTTCCGAATTTGTAATCGATTATTCTATGTTGGTTTAAAATGTTAAGTCATTTAACAAAGCCGAACAACTCGAAAATTGCGTTTTTTCACCCGGGGCCGGACAAACGTCCGGGGGTCGTGCTTGGGGGTTAAGACATATGGAGGCCCCGTAGGGCAAAACTGGTATTGGTGACCCCCCCCCCTCAACTTTTCGAGAAAAACTTGATTGACGGTTTTATTTTTTGCGTAGGTTGGAGATTTCAAACAGCTCTATAGGGGGCCCTGGTGGCCCAAATCAATTTCTGAATAGTCAGATCGACGTAGTTTTGAAATGNAAGTTACGTTTTCCAGTTGAGTAAAATAAGTTTCTTTAAATTTAAAACGCTAAGAAAGGAAAAAGAAGTTTTTTGTGCGCTCTTTCCTGCCAGCGCACGAGTGAATATTTAAGATAGCGTTGTAGGCCAATTCCCATCATCTCGACGAGCTCTACAACTTGGCTTCACCAGTTTTTTTAATCATTGGAAATTAAGTGCGTGTTTATTTACACACATTTCCCCCTACGGGTTCCCAAAAACTCCTTCCCCCTAAGAGTTAATCAAAAAAATACTATTCTGGCGAGTGTTAGCAAATGAATTTATGAAAAACGTACTTGAGGCTTTGGCAGTGCGTTCTAATTTGCTCTCAGCCATCTCGCGACGTTTTTGTTCAGTTCGAAGTTGAAGACGAAGTGATTCTAAATTCATCGTTCAGTAAAATTATTTGTAAAATTTGTACAATTAATTGTAATTAATCAAAAACCTATTTCTTCTTTTGATTCTTGATTTCGTTTGCGGGCGTTTTCGGCAGCGAAGGTTGCTAATTTTGACGCCAATACTAAGATGGATTCGGCTTGTTCGGGCTCGGTCAACATGTCATCAATTTTTTCCAATAAATCTGGCATACGACGTCCTAAACAAAAAAATTTGAAAATGCAGATTTACAAAAAAAAAATCCGGCGGTTTGGCTTGGATTTTTGTAGCGAAATTCATGCGGTGTCCCAATCTACTAAAAAAGGATGGCTTTAAATTATGTATAATACATATAATTTATATCCTGCTAATAGATTGGGACACCGCGTGGATATTGGTACGAAAACACTTCAGAAAAAATAAATGTATTAATAACAATGTTTGAAATGCGTTTGAAATGGTCTACAAACTATAGTCTATAGACTATAGACTGTTGTCTATAAGGCTTCGTAAACTTGACCATTAAGAGCGCAAATCCAACCCAAATGAAAAAAAAATCCAAGCCAAACCGCGACAAAACGGACTTGTGCTGAGCCTCAAAATGACCACTATAATAAATTTAAACAAAAAGTTTGTTGACCGCAAATTTTGCACGGTTGCCAATTTGTAGCTTCCTTGAAAACATCATATTATTTTTTCGGTGGTTTGTTGTCATTAATACATTTGCACGGCTATAAAGAAAAAATAAAATACAATTGTATTCTACCGTACACTGACTTAAAAGTGACATTTAAAAAAACGAATTGATGGAAATTAAATGGGAAGTTTGGTGCGGAGAGAAAAGGTTAATTCAAGCTCAGTTGCGCTAAGGATTTGAAATTCGATTTCGAGTTGTTGTTTTTTTTTTGTCAATTTCTGAACTAAAAAAGTCATCTATGGTTGTCGATTAAAATTAAGTACTATCTTTTGGTAAACTATATATCGCGCATTTTCGTTCGCCACGTCCCTATGCGAGATACTGAAAATACATAATGAAAATCTAGCGGCTTCACGGTAGAAAATCTTATTTATTCCATAATAGGCCCAGTTCATTGAGTTCCTTCCAACGGGCCGAATTTCCCGCTGGTGCGGTCTTAGTCCGTTTTGCGGTTACGGAGTCCACCTACGCTCGGTGCCGTAATCGGGCCCTGCGGGTTAAACGGAGTACTTTTAAAATGCGAAAGTGGCTGTATAAAGGGATATTAAAAATAACAATTAATTGGAATTATGTCCAGTTTCAAAGTGGAATGAGACTGTAATGCGGGACTACTAATGAGATCGTTATAAAATATTTAACGTTTTTTAAGGAAAAAACTGTTTCTCGGTCTGATCGCGAGGCAAAAGTGTAAATGTCATCGGCTCGCACCACAACTGATAATCCGTAATTCTTTGCTGATAATTTAAAAATGTTAAATCTTAGCTATTTATGCGGATTAGGATGAAAAAATGATTCAAATTGAGGAGTTGTAATGTCGGATAAAATGTCATACGCGTCGCCCGAATTTCGAACTCGATATATTTCACATTTGTTGTTCAAAAATGTTAAAGACCGAGTCGGTTAACGAGCCGAATAAGGAAAGAAAAAAAACGTTAAAGTTGAAGTTGGATCTGGTGTGTTTAATTTGTTTTAGTCTCGGCATATAATCCGGGAATTATAATTTATACTCAACACGCTGAACATTCAAATTGACATTTTCAGCGACCAATTTTTTTGCTCGCCTGGTTCCGGAAAAGAGAAAAGCCCGATATTTCATTTCGATTCGACTAATAGCGCGAATGAGCTTGATTTAACCTTTTCTCTCCTCACCAAATTTCTCATTTAATTTCCATCATTTCGATTTTTAATTCGAGTCGTAAAGGCCAGTAGAGTCAGCCAACGGTAAAACACAATTTTGTCATTTTTTTTCGTGTGTTGCCTAATAGCCGTGTCAATAATATTAATGACAAGGAACTACCGGAAAAAAACTTTGAAAATCAGTTTGTGAAAGTGACACTTGTGTGGATGATACTCAAAATTGGTCAAACTATATCACTTGAAGCGAAGGCACACGGTAAGTATCTTAGTTGGGATTCATAATAAAGAATAGAAAAGTGATATAAAATAAAAATATGTGGTTGTATTTCCTAATTTTTTATTAATTAAAAAATTAAGACTTTTTTGTTAAAAAATGGTTTTGGTCATTTCTAACTTTATTATCAAAGTTGAAATGCATGGGTTAAAAATCGAATTATTTTTTAGACTCGTTTAAACGAACTTTATAAAACTCTGCACTTCATAATTTTTAATTCTACCTATAATAAAAATAAATTTTACATTTTTTTTTAAATGTGTTACACCAGAATTTGTTATAGGGCTACTAAATTGGTTTTGAAAAATAGCCTTATAACGAGTTTTAGCCCTATAACAGAGTTTGGCCTACGCAAAAGCGTGGGTTAAACTGGGAAAAACTGTTATTCGGACTAGCCCTATTACGAGGTTTAATGTCAAATGTGAACCGAAAATGTATTTTTGTAATTTGGTTGCTGCTTGCACAGAACAATTATGACTTGTACGATATGGGTCATATTTTATGATCATTTTATTCAGATTCGATAAAAGTTGAAAAAATAGCCCTATAACGAAATTTCGGTTTCTCAAAAAGCAGCCCTTGAGGAAATTTTAGCCCTATAACGGGTAGCCATATAACGAGTAATCTGGTGTATTTGACTCTAAAAGATGCGTGAAAAAGTCAGTCTAAAAAATAACGTTGCTTCAAAATGCAGAACGCTTACCTTCCGAAGGTCGCGTTGTCGGTGATCTTGGCGAGCAATTTGGATATGAACAAAATGTGCTGGATTCGTTTTTAACTGGCGTATCGAACATATCGACAGTCGAGCGATGAGTTTGCTGCTGTTGTTGCTGCTGTTGTTGTGCGTGGGCTTGGGCAGCGGCGGCGGCAGCGAGATGATTGGGCAAACTAGCGCTGGACGGAGCCAAAGCGGCCAATGGATCCTTCGGCGGGGTACTACCCTGAAGCCCTAACAACGGGTTGCTGGCTGCTAGGAGTGGATGAGGTGGCTAGATTCAAGGTTTTCTAATGATCATAAAAATTGATGAGTTGTGTGTGCTCAGGGCCATTTAGACTCTTTTTTGCAACAAATGGGACAAGAATTTCATATCATGCAAAATTTGAGAAAGCGAGAAACACGTTATTTTACTCCATACCGTATTTGATGAAAAATTTACAAAAAAATTACAAAAAAATATTTCATTTGGGCAACATAACTGCGCATGTGATGTATTTTTACTGACCTCCTGTGACTACAGGAACTCGACAAATCTTTAAAATAACAGCTTGTTTAATTTTTATGGTTACGGATTTGTTTTAAGCTAAACTGTGTTGGATTTAAAACTTTGTTTTATATTTTTTCGACCAAAGTACCTAAAACGCTCAGTTTCTAAGCGATTTCTGTATATCGCATAACAAGAAACAATAAAGATAAATTCAATTGTGCAATTGAAACTAAGCGAAGCGATTAACCCATGTACTTAGTAAACGCACTAAATCATTAATTTGATCGCGGTTTAAAGTAGGCTCTATGACAAAAAAATAAACGTAAAAAAGTCACTTTTCGAATATATAAATTAAAAAAATGTTCGCTACTGATAAGCAGCCGTAGAACGAGGTGATATTTCGTATGCTTCAATTATCGCATCTTGTTTTTACATGTTATTCGGTGCGTTCCCGTTCGAAATCAATTTCATTTTTTTTTAATTTCGGTATTTAAAACTCAAAATTGCGTTGTGCATCCAAATTTGGATTGAAAACAAATGGAAAAAGAAGGATCTTCAGTCTTTTTTTTTAATTGACTACTTTGAGCGAGGCCTAATCGGAGTGAGTGTTGCGGTTTTGATGTTGTGTTGCATATATCAGCCTTATCTCGGCGCTAGAATGGCATATCACTTCTTGCATTTGCAAAGTGTGTAGCATAATTCGATTAATTTTCAATATTTCGCACTCTTTCTCCTTTTTTTGTCGCCCCACCGAAATGGAAAATATATAAACAAGGGAATCAAATGATAATGTGATAGTTTTGTTCAAATGTTTATAATTTCAAATTCATTATGCATTCGTTCTGATAAATAGAACATGGCGTGTTTTTAAGGCGACCCTTTTCCACTAAAACTATCCCTACACGCATCATGGTTCAAATTGAGGCTATATCTCTCAAACGACTCCAACAGAGATACAAAACATTTTTGGCCAAAAATTAACGCCTACGCAGTCCGTTAACCAATCAATCGTGTTAACTGCGTACCCAATATAGCAAAAAAAGTTTGGCCTTAGGTTTTTTGGAACTTTTTGTTAGGCCTAAGAGAACAACAAATAAGCCATAACTCCCGTAATTTTATCACGTAAAAGGGTGAACTTGAGCCAAAACTGGAATAGCCCACTACAATCCACTTTTTGATTTTACGTCGTGGCCAAATTACTTTTTTTTCGAAAAAATCTGGTGTTTATGGCTTGTTTTTTGTTCTCTAAGACTTCGTATTGATTGTAATACGGAAAATAGAATATATCAAAGTCGCCTCGTAATGGAGATTTCCAATTCCTTCGCGCTGTACGTTTGCGAATGGAAAAAAAGTAACATTTCCGATTATGTGCTTATCAGTTCATCTCGATTGCGCTTTCAAAATGTCAAATCAAAAATTATTCCGTTTTGGCTTTAATTTGGTAGACACAATAATTTACATGGTGCGATTTCCATGTGCAATTATCATCAAAAAGAACAAAAAGAAACAACACTGATTGGAAATGAGATTTCCGATAATTACTAATGTAACCAAACTGTGATAACAAAGAAATATAAAAAAAAAAATCATGAAAATATACGAAAGGGAAAACTTTATCAAGTTTAGTTTTGCGACAAAAAGCTGTCTAAAAATAATTTTAACTTGCATGCGTCCTTTCTGGCCAGCTAATATGCAACGGTTCATATATCTATAATTTGCACTTTTTTCAGATACAATTTCTCACTCATTGACACTAAAGGTCTCGACTTAACCCTGTACTGAAAAATTTCATACTACGGTTCCTGTCCTCTGAAATATACGCCATAAAAGAGCGTATGACTGAATTAGAAAACCTTATCATCATGAGTCCCATATGTTGATAATGGGCGCGTAAAGCTTCCTGAGCCTTGGCATAGATATTGCCGTTTTGAGATGCAGCTAGGGATGAGGCGACTGATGTTTGGGTCGCACCCTGCAATGCGCCCACACTTGCCGTCGAGGTCACATTTACGGGTGGTGATGCACGGGTTAAATCTTCATCACTTATTTTGGCATCTTCATCCTCGAAATCGTCTTCATGTACATCTATAAACATTTTAATGAGACAAGAAAAAATAAGAATTGGACGGGTCAATTTTTCGAAAAAAAACTGTTCATACAGTTTTGTTCATCTTGAAAAAATAAATTTTAAAATTTTTGCNGCAAAAATTTTAAAATTTATTTTTTCAAGTTGAACAAAACTGTATTAACAGTTTTTTTTCGAAAAATTGACCCGTCCAATTCTTATTTTTTCTTGTCTGAGTTAATATGTCAGAAAATCACACGCTACAATTTTTTAAAAGTGTAATTGGCATGTCTAATTTACAAGCTGAGTTCGGCAAATACCCTTTTATATTCCTGAAAAAGTATTCAGTTTGTACTGTGTACCGATTCAGTACCAACAAGTTTGTCCCCATGGGTATTTTCTGATTTTGGCTTAAAAGTCTATTTCTTACAGCTTAGCCTGCGTTTTGCATCCTAGCTATCCCTTAGAAAGTTAAATACGTATAAACATATACGTATATCGTCTAGAGTTATGTCAAGAAAAATTCTGCATTGTTTGTCGTCGAAACATTGGTATGTTCAAATTTGTGGTGTCAATACAATGACTTTTTTCGACGTTTTTTTTCTTCATGCATCAAGCGCGTTAAGATGTAAATAATTTGTGTTCGGAAGCATTTAAGCTTGGTTTCGCCCTGGAAATATTTTTTCCTCCACGCCGGAATCATTTTCTTCCAGCAAACTTGCAATAATTATCAACCAGAAAGTGAATAATGAAAAGACAAAAAAAAAACACTTTCGTATTTTTTTTTACTTCTCATCGTCGGTTTGTTTCAATAACAATATTTTCGCGAAAAAATACGACAAAAAAGTCCGCACTTTTTTTTTCGATTTGTATAATTTGACAGGATTTGTGTTTAAAAAGATGCATATCGATTCACCATTGAGAATCCGGTACAGGTTCGAAAGTCAAAACGGATTTTTAATATTCGAACACGACCAAAAGAAGCGACATTTTGCGAATCAAATTAAAATAAATAACGAACAACGGCCCATTTGGAAAAAAAACAAAACGGACGTTTAGAAACGGAGGTTGACAGAAATCGGGAATAAAGATTTGTTGTTAAAAATTAAATACGGAAAAAAGATAAATGGAGCTGCTGGATTCAATCGAAAAGTACTACATCAGGTTATAGCCAAATTACCTTTTCACACTTTTGAGATAAAAAGTGTTCCCGGGTTTGGGATAAAAACAGTTCCCGAGTTTGATACTTTTCTTGGAATAAAATCTTATTTTTGTCGAAATCTAATTTTGATTTGATGCCTGAAAAATAAGAAAAAAGGCAACAATAAGACGAAAATCTTACAAACGAAGTTAAAAAAAAGTGAACAAGTTATGTACCACATCAGGTACTTAAAAAATCTCAGCTGGTAAAAAAGTGTCTCATCAAGCACAACGTTTTCATTACTAGAATGAACGTAATTCGAAAAAGTCAAAAGTAGTAAGAAATGAAAGCGTTCTGAATAGTTGATCAATTGGACCAATGACAGGCCGGAAAGAGAAAAATACATTTCAATTGCGCTATTCATATGCGGCGCTATCGAGACGCCTTTTGCCCTACATCTCTGAATTACAATTTGAAACTGGAAATGAAAAAAACAAGAAGAAACGAGCAGAAATAAAAAAAAGATGTCGCATCGAAAATCGGAGAATGAATTAAATTAATAATCTGGAATAAGTACTCTTTGCGATATCCAGGTGTCAAATCTTATCTCCCTGTCCTTAATTTTAACAAAACGAACTAAAAGTTAAGGTAATCACTATAAACAATGACTTTTACGTTTCTGTTGCGAATTCATTGACTCGAATTCAAAATGGGCCGTATATTCCAAAAGTCTATTTTAGAGCAGGTTTAGAAATTACGGTTCTTGTGCCTTATTAGAACGTGTGGGCGTTTTTATCCCAAATTTTCAAGGCAAGCTTAAACTTTCAAAATTTACCTCCTTGTAGTGTCTTTATCCAAATTTTGTCCTTCATAGTTAATTTACTGTCTGTACATACGGTATTTAACATAAATTTGAGTGTAGAGTTTAGTTTTTACGCATTTTTCAAAAAAAAAATATTGTCAAAAAATTGGACCTAAAGTTTAAACACTCAATCTTATGGGTTCAAAGCCAAAAAGAAGGCCAAATTCAAAATCAGTTGGAAATAGGAATCCCAATCGACAGGTGCCGAATCTTATCTTTTTTTACCAAATAAAAAGAAGAAAGTCAAGGTCAAGCAATATAAACATCCCAAAAGCTTCACTCTTAAACAACTTTCATTCATTTTAGATTATTAGTAAAATTGTAGCAGGTGGGTGAGAAAGATTCTCTCGCCCACTCATAAAAACATCCGAGTGTAAATATAGTGTAAATTTATTTATCACAAGCGGTGTATCAGTCAGTTGGAGTGCGTTTATCGCCTTCCGATCAACAATTGCAAAACACTCATTCGATTCCCGACAACAAAAAAAAATGATATGTTTCTGTGCATTTAAGTGTTTAACTCCCCCTTTATTTTTATTCTCAATTTCGACCAAAACAGGAGGTACTTGTTTACTGTAAATTTCGCATTTAATACATTTACTGACTAATGAGGGACTAGAGTATAATTTGTTTAAATACAATTTCCGTTTTACCATGACATAAATCCGAATTTGATTGAGATAATTTTAATTAACAACAGGCAAACTTCAATGGGGCATTTGTAATTATAATTTTACATTACATTAATATTTGACCTTTGAAGCTTCTTAGATACATATTTATACATTTATATGTCTTTACCAAAAACAAAAAAGTTTCAATTTGTCGTCTTGAATTTTCTGTAAAAAAATTAATTTTCTAGAATGTTCATTTTCTTGTCTAAAATGTTATTTTTTTTTCTAGAACTACAATTTTACGCGGGAATTTCAATTTTTTCTCGAAGCCAAAATTTCAAGCAGAACATTTTTTTCTAGAATTTCAATTAGACAAATTTTGAGAGTTGACATACCGTATTTCTAAAATAAATTAATTTTTCAACTTTTGTTTGCAATTTGTTTGTCTATTATAATTCTTCAAATTTCAGTATGCTATTCATGTTCGATTGAATAAAAGAAAAACGAGAATATCTCAATAAAACATAAACCGAAAAGACAAGCTCAAATTCTATTAGTTCCGTCAATTCGCGATGTCACACAAATGTGTGGTAATCGAAATGGTCAAAAGTAAAGGCAAATTGTCCACATTAGCGGTTTAGTATCGTTGTTTATGTGTGTGTGTGTGTTTTTCTTCAATCTCGAAATTCCGAGCCGATTTTTGTTTTACTTTGTAATGCCAGAAGAATTCTTCCCGTTCTAGTTGTGTTTCTATTTGTTTACGTTTCAATTTTGTTCGCTTTTAATATCTAATCAAATGGATTTTTTGTGTTTCTGTGACGACAAGTGTGTGTGTGTGTGTTTCTCTTAATTCGTTCTGTCCGTTTTACAACTTTCGTATTTCAAACCTTGTCGTCGGTTTGCGGTGAACATTTGGGCTTGGTGGAGATATAGATTCTATTAGCATCACCAAATTAGTCAAGGTAGACTACAAATCGACAGAAACAATGTAGAAAATTTTGTTTCTGCTTTTTTTTTCTTTTTTTTTCGTTTGGTTTAAACTAGGATATGATATTGGAAATGCAATAGCCGTAAAATTATATTTATTCGTTAGAAAGTGCATTTAGTGGATAATTAATTTTTTGCAATATATTTTGTTGTTTTCGTTGCCAAAATGTTGATTTTCTACTTCCCTTAAATTTTTAATTATTATAGTCTGAGTTGTTCGAAAATCACGTACAAATCTTGATCCCATTAGGGATATAAACAACTGGGCCAGGCCCCTGGCTGCCATGTCACAAAAACATATTTCCAAAACTGTTTTGGCAAAACGTTAAAATATCACAATTTAAGGGCAATTGAGGCTAGTAGAGAGCAGACTTTCTAGATTTTAATCGTCCTTATTGAGAGTAATAATTGTACAAAATTATGATTATTCCACTCGTAGGCAATTTCTGAAGAAATAGCCCCATTATGAAAAAGTCCTGATGTCAATGCATGTTTAAACATAATATTTTATGTCTTTAAGGGTTAGAGCTATTTCCTTGATTTTATCAAAAATGGTTTACTAATTGTACCAGTTATAGGTATAAGTTATACCGTATAACCGAAACCTATTTGGAAATGGCATAGACAGCCGTTATCATAAGATGTTTACTCTAAATGAACTTTTTTAACAAATTTGAAGCGGATTTTCATCGTGTGTAATCCAACACAGATTACATATTTTATAACAAACGTCTAATCTTTTTATACCTTCGATGATTTTGACATTCACAAAATCACAACACGTTAAAAATTGGGTTTTAATATACGGCCCAAATTTAGATTATAAATCCTGATAAATCCAATAACCGGGCTAAGAAAAAAAAATGTGCAGCAATTTTGTCTTACTTTTTTAAGAACATAGGGTGCGCAGTTAACAGGCAGCAAAAAATTTCAAAAAATCTGCCCGGTAACTGCAAGCCGCTTAACTCGTATTTGCATAATTAACTGGTACTTGCAAATCTTCGAGACGAAAGCTACCCGTTAATTGCGCACCCAGCGTATTTCATTTTCAAATATTTAAACAAACCTTCAAAGGAATTTTTGGACACTTTTGACGGTGTTGCCCCATTCAACAGTGGTGGAGTTGGTGAAAAATGAGGAGGAAGAAATCGCTTAGGAGGGCGTCCAGGACGACTAAACATGCGAAGATTTTATTTATAATACTTTATGGCGTTAAATTCAAGACACTAGGTGACCATTATCTCTCGAAACCAAACTGAAAATAAGTTATAATAAGGGCACATTGCGTAAACGTTACGAAAAACAACGGTGGAAAATATGAGGATAATTCTAACTTAACTCTCAGGGGGAAGGAGTTTTTAATTCTACCATAAATTTTAAAGCAATAAGGTGATAAAACCAACAATCTGTTTGTTAAAAAATGCTCTAAATGGCTTCGTTAGAAAAAATGGGAGAAAATACGGTTTATAGTTTACAATTAGATACTGGTTGAACATATGTTGTAGACAACAATTGTCAGCCAATGGATTTAATTTTCGGCGCACTAATTGTTGATTATTCAAAAAAAATCAATACTTTCAATTGAATTCATAGTTTCAGAAAAAAAATCAAATTATCTGAACAAAAATCATAACCGTGAGAAAAAACAAATGTATACAAATCGAATAGATAAAAAATGTAACAGTTGACCAACTAACAATAACAAAAACAAAATCAATTGTAACCCCCAAAAACTTAAAGTCACTTTTTTTGTCACTAGGTTGGATCAAAAAGCGGTGAAAATATATAACAATGTATATCCGATCGATTTAAGCACTTCCCGGTTTGATGCCTTACAGAAAAAAATTTCACAAAAAGTCTGAGAACGTAAGATTTATATACGACAATTGAAATAAAAGGTCAGATAGGTCAATAAATTTTAAGGAATCAATGAAATATTTGTTTTTTTCGGTTATTATTATTTGGAAATGCTTGAAAAATCTTCTAGAATTTTAAATAGAGGTTTCAAAATATCAATTACAAAAGCTAAATCAGATTTTCTACCCCCTAGCGCGCCTACGCACAATCAGAAAATACAACTCTAGATTTTAAAAACAGCAATATTTCCGTGAACTAACAATATTTCTGAGATTTTTTTTTTGAAGATCTCAGAACATTTTAATACGTTTTCTAAAAAACCTCAAAAATTTGGAAAAATATGTATAATTCCGAAAAAAAACTGAAAAAGAAATTTCAAATTTGGCAGATGAAAATTAAGGTTCAAAATCGACTTTGGAAAAAAATACTTTGAACTAAACATGAATCAAATTAATTTTTGTCTTCAAAGAAAAATCCAAACAATTGACAAATTTCAGTTTTTAAATTAAAATTTGAATATGAAAATAAGTACCTTGATGTGGTGCAGTCTTGATACAGCGCTTCAAAATCACGTCGTGTAATTAATTTACACCGATTGACACCTGGCTGAATTGCACCAAGTCCACGCAGCGTCCGCACCTAGATTAACGGTTTATACTTTTTTGTACGCTAAAAACTATCTTTTTTTCAGTTGTATACAGTAGATATTACGTATATCCTTTTTCCGCTTAAAGTAGACGTTCATCGCCGCTACCTCATTTGCTCATTTTTCTAAGTTTATAGTCAATAAGAAAAATGAAGAAATGAGGTAGCGGCGATGAACGTCTACTTTAAGCAGAAAAAGGATATGTACAGTAGATATTACGTAGCGGGTTTAAGGCTCCCCGACTCTTGTTATCGGCTACGCGCCTGTCGGTGCAAATTTGCACAAATTGAAAAACAATTTTAAACAGTCCAATCGGAGTTTGGTCTTTGAACTCTAGAGATTTCAGAGACTTTTTAAAACTCAAAACTAGAATTTTGATTTGCTAGCTTTAACTCCCACGGAAAACATAGAACGGAAATAAGGTGTATCTGGAGGAAAATTGGATTTCAAGTGCAATTGTGGACCCATACATCACACATTTACCCTGCTGGTAAAAAAAAAACTTCATCATTTCAAATCGTGAAAAAATGAACGCTTTTAAAACTGCGAAACAACATGCAAAATTTACAAATACCGAAATACAATCTAAAACACCATGATGGATCAATAGGTGGAAATAAATATGATCTTGTTGAAAATCAATCGACAAAGAACAAACGAAAGAAGCGCGAAACATAAATCGGCATCGACTTTAAATCGAGTAAAACATAATCATTGTCAATGAAATGATTGATTTCAAGTTCTAACCGACCCGCACTGAGGTCATTTTTTTTTCGCAACAAAAAAATTTTTTTCTCGTCTTTTATTTAGCGCGAATCACATTGTTCTGTAACTATACCAATCATTGTCGTAAAGTGTCATCGGTGTATAACATTTCATTCTATTCCGTCTGCCTATTTAACTTGCGAAGAAATATAATGCAAAAAGACGTTTTCGCTTTTCTTTATTTTATTCAATTTTTTTGCCTTCTCTCTTTTTGATGAAAAGAAATGAGGAAAAATATGATGCCACTTGTTTTGTACCCATCAATGATATTCATTTCGTTCGCCTTTTATTTCATTTGGTTTTGTTTCTTTTTATCGGGGACAATTTATGGAAGTTAACGCTGGGACATTTTGATTGGCATATGTTATGCATTCTTTTATACGATTTCAGTGTTTTGTAATTAATATCGTTATAAAAGAATTTTTCTAACTGTACTGTACAATGTTTATTTCAATCAATGGCATAGGTCCAAATACAGTTCCCAGAATTTCGATAAACAAGGAACATTTTAAGTAGTTTTCAAATTTAACAACCCGTAAGCCCTAGGTTTCCTAGGCTTTCAAAAAAATTGAGTTTTTCGAGTCCTGAAATACACATCTAAAAGTCACAAACCAGCAATTAAAATAAAATCGTAAAGGAAGAAAAATAAAAGTGCATAAATCAGAAATTCAAAGCTGGAAATTTCATAAGCACAAAGTTTTAAACTGTGAAATTTCAAAACAAAAATTTCTGTATCGAATTTTTAAAACCAAATTTTTTTTACCGAAAATTTTGAAACAGAATTTTTTCAACCGAAATTTTGAAAACCAAAATTTTTAAAACCCAATTTTTTAAAGCCCAAATTTTGAAAACCCAAATTCTAAAAACCCAAATTTTTAAAACCCAAATTTTTAAAACCCAAATTTTTAAAACCCAAATTTTCAAAACGGAAAATTTTTAATCAGAAATTTTAGAAGCGGGAAACTTTTCAAAAGCAAAAGGCCCAAACGTTTTTTGCGCAGATTTCCAAAAAAAACAAGACGGTAGCTATTTAGCAAATAACGGTCAACAAACCTGTTCAACATTGCACACAAGTGGTGTTATCGAAAGCCTTTTCAACTTCGTATAAACGGTATGAAGTCCACCAACCAAATGCTTCAAAAACAAATCGAACGCCTAAAATATAATTATATTATTTACTAAAAAAAATGAAAATAAAATCATGATAAATTTTTGACGACGTCGTAAAACCCTTTTAATATAATCTGCGTGTTTCCAATTTGATATATTTTTTTCTGTCCACGCCGTCACCGGATTTAAAAACTTAGCCGTCTGATAATGTTTCGCGAATCGAAAAAAATGGGTGAAAAAATTTGACCGTTTCAAATGAGATGTTTTAAAATCAACAATTGTGGAATATCATCTTAATTCGACTTCGGTCCGGCCTTAGCAGTATATCTTAACAAAAGAGGCAAACATGTCCTCGAACCTAATAAAATGCATAAAACTATGAAAAAATACATTTTTCTAATGACAAACTAGCTGTTTGTATATTTTAACCCTTTTTATGTACTTTTTTTTCTACTTTTGCTATTTTTGCGATCCAATGAGATGGGCTTAAGATCTAATCTAATATTATTTATTTTGTAGTTATTCACACTAAGCCATATCTCTTAATTGACTGGTATGATATTGGCAGTTTTTTACGTCTTATGGTATGTCTGAATGGTATGTCTGAATGGTATGTCTGAATGGTATGTCTGAAGTCACCCTGAAAGGTTTTGTCTAAAATATTTTCCCGAAATTTATAACAAATTCCGAAATTTGAAATTCTGTACAAAGATTTTTTTTAAATAATTTAAATTGATGATCTAAATTTGAAAGCCTCATAAAAATCAAAATAAAATATGTCCAAGACAATGTTGGAAAATTTACAAAAAAAAAATACTAAAATTTTCGAAAAAAAACTTGGAGAAATTTCAAAACAACAAAAAAAAATTAGATGTAAATTTCAAAAAAAAAATTAGATGTAAATTTCAAAAAAAAAACGAGATGTAAATTTTATGAAAGTTAATGAGAAATATGAACTAACAATTTCATAAAAAAACTTCAATATTATCAAAAAAAATTGATGAAAAAAAAATTGAACAAAAAATACGTTTCTTGAGGTTTTCACTGGTCAGAAATCAGAGAAACCTGTAGAAATCAGTGATTGATCAATTAATGTGCAAAAAGTACATGTAAAAGTTAAGCATTAAATGATACGCATTCTAAGTTCGAAAACTATGACAAATGATAGAAGTGTACATATTTAAACCACTTTTATTTGTTTTTAAGTTTTGCTATTTTGCGATCCAAGGTGATGGGCTTAAGATCTTATCGAACATCATTATTTCGAATACCGTCTCAAACCTAAATATTTTTTTTCTTAGTGTGACTGTTTACATATCTATTTTTGAGTAATTAGGGTCGCTTTCCTTTGTATCCGGGGTGTGGAGTGTAAGGATAAAATGAAAAGACCCTAAAACTAGTACTTTTTTTTGTCTTGTAAAAACTTTTCCGAAATGCCACAAAATAATTTTTCTGCTTACAAAATAATGTTGTGGTAAAACCGATAATTTCAGAATTCATGAAAGTATGTCTTTTTGAAGCTAGTTTTCTATAGCTGTTTTTTCTCACATAAAAAAGATCTCAAAAATGGAACTTTTACACTATAACTCTTCGAACTAAAACATTTTCAAAGATACCGTAAATAAAATAAGTGAAACTGGTGCCAAAATGTGTGTTCTACAAGGTACATCAATCAAAGCTATCGCCAAATAAGGGTCAATTATAACGATTTAGGGCGCTAGAACTGTAAATAATTATCTATGCGATACGTTGCAAAATTTTACCTAGGAGTTTTGTCTAATAGGAATTTTTAAAATCTCGAATTTGTCTCGTACCTGTGGCAAGCAAATGTACTCCTCATGGTTAATCGTAAACGCCGCAATTTTATGTCCGTGAACCTCGACCAGTCGGCATTCGTTATTTTGCGGGGTTGATTCGACGGGCGGCGGGGTCGAGTAGACGGGTCGATCCATGGCCATTCGTTCCTGGAAATTCTGAGAAAGACGCTGCTAAGCAAAAATAGATCTCAATTACAAATCTGGGCGTTTTTTCAAATAAAAAAAAATTAACTGTTTTTTTGTGTGTTGCTTTCTGCCATCAGACGTGTTCTAACAAACCTTGAATGACGCAAGCAGTTGCGCTGGATCCATCTCTGTCGTCACAAAACGTAAAAATGGTTTTCTCTATTAAAAAAAAGAAACGAAAAGAAAAACCAGCTGCAAACAAAATCGTGTTTTTGGCTTTTTCAAGTTCACCGCACGTTTCAATATCTTTTTTTGTCGCCTTCTGTAACTTCGGTTTGGCAATAAGTTCTGGTAATAAACAGATCAACAATTTATTTTATTTTTATTTGCTTTTCTTTTTTATTTTATTTTTTGTGTAATTCTTCACTTCTCTCTCTCTCTCTCGGTCGCACTCAGAGAATTCCCGCTGGCGGCAGAGAGACAATGATCGCCAGAGACAAATACAATCTTTTGCGACAATAAAAAAAAATTGAAGTAAATTTCTCGCATTGGAAGTTCGACACATGTTTTTTTCTATTGTGACTGCGCCCACTCGTGGCTTTTCGAGTAATTAAATGAGTATTATAGCGTAATAATCTTACTGGAACTAATTTGCCATCTTACAATGTCCTTCTTCAATTTAAGCATATTCATTCATTAATTATCTTTAACAATATTTTTTGTATGGATTTGTATGGCCTTCTGAAATTTGGAATTAGAATTCATAAAAACTGTTAACGTTTCACATCGTTTTTTTTTCATTAATGTTTTTTATCACTTTCAGTTTATTTCAGAGCATTTTAGACAGACCTATCGAGACAAAGTAACTATAATTTAGCAATCTCAAGTTGAACCGCTATCCGTACTTTATTTGGGCGGCAAAGCTTCACATGGAACAAGCATCACTTGTACCGAAAACTTCACCTCCTCCATAGGGTAGTCCGTAGGTCCTTAGCGTATTTGTTAAGGGACTGTGAGGAGTTTAAAATTTTTGGCTTTCTTAACAAATTTAGGGGTTTTTTACTTGTCGGGTTTTCTTAGTATCATGCAAAAACATTTGTTCAGATTGAAATTACGCCTTCATTTTAACTCGCGCGGGCTGCCCACCGCGACCCCCCTGCGGGCTGTTGGTACAAATATTTGTACCAAACTTTTAACGAAGCCGTGAGAGCAAAGAAGTTTAACCACTCGGATTTTTTAACATGACAAAATTATGCGGTGTTCATCAGCTTTTGATTGATGTGCTTAAAGTTTAAAAAAATATTTTTTTTCATATCTAAATTAAAACGTTTCGTCAAAAAATCTAAAAAAAATCCGACATTTTTCCAATTTAGAGCTACATAACTTTTAAAATTGCAGTTCGTATTTTTTTTAAGTTTGAAAATCTGTTTTTACGTTAAATTTCGACTATAAAATATTTTTGCAACATAGCCTTGGTATGTGTCAAACGGCTATAATTAGACAAAAGTGTAAGCGACTTCTAGTTAGAGAACATATTTCGAGTGGGATAAACCTTGCCATATAAGATACCATTTCGAACACTAGCAAAGTTATTGCTTGGTTATTTTAAGTCCGAAAATATCATTATACACCGTGTGCGCCGTTATGTTTTCAGAAATTATTTTCACGTTATATTTACGTAATATTTAGTAGTTATTTACGTAACGGTATATTTATATCTAAAGCCGTAAGATGTTATGTTTAAGTTTTTCCCGCTCATGCCATTATATTTCAATTTTCCAAAATATTGTTCGGCAACATAACGACGCACACCATATATGAAATTTAATTGGTGATTTTAAGTTTTTCTAACAATTTTATTGCCACAATATTATAATTGTGTTACACCAGATTCGCTCTAATCATTCCTATTTCGCCGCTNATTATTAATAAATTATTATCAATAAATTATTATTAATTAAATTATTTTTTACAATATTTTTTGTATGGATTTTTTGTATGGATATTTTTTGTATATGGCCTTCTGAAATTTGGAATTAGAATTCATAAAAACTGACAACGTTTCACATCGTTTTTTTCATTAATGTTTTATGATCAGTTTCAGTATATTTCAGAGCATTTTAGACAGACATATCGAGACAAAGTAACTATAATTTAGCACTGTCAAGTTGAACCGCTATCCATACTTTATTTGGGCCGCAAAGCTTCACATGGACCAATCATCACTTTTACCGAAAGCTTCACTTCCTCCACAGGGTAGTCCGTGAGTCCTAAGCGTATTTGTTTACAACAAAACCGCCGTATAAAATCGCCAAAAGTGGCGATGAGCTGAAAAAGGAACTGTGAGGAGTTTAAAATTTTTGGGTGTGTTAACAAATTGAGGGTTTTTTACTTATCGGGTTTTGTTAGTATCATGCAAAAACATTTGTTCAGATTGAAATTACGCCTTCATTTTAAGGAAAGTCAGAAAATGGTTATTTTGCATCACACACAGGTGACGGAAATTTATTTTTGGAGATTATCATCATGAAGGAATTGTAGTTATACAAATCTGATTTTGAAATCATAAAAGGTAAACTGTCGCAATTCAAACTTTTGATAACCAAATAATTCATTTTTGGCGGTTATTTCGAGGCAATAGTTTCAATTATCATTCATTCTACTTGTCATGAAATTCAACTATCTCTGTGCTTAATTACCAACAAGTACTAATACAAGAGTTTAATGAGTTAAATGTCATAACATTGTTTAATAACCGGTAATTTCAATGTGTACAGTCTTACTGCTATTTTCTGAATAATAGATTTCTCAAAACGCGTATATACGTAGATGTTGGTCACTTGGGCAAAACCTGGAACTTAAAAAAGGTTTTCTTATGACTCATAAGTTATGAGTTTAAGCGTGCGCACGGTCAAAGTTTTTAGCACAAGTTCCTAAAATGTTGAAAGTGTGGGGCCGTACAAGCGAAGATTGTTGACCAAGTTTCAACTATTGTCTACGTCAAGGCTCCGCAAGAATGGCTTGGTTTAGCTCGGCTTGAAAAAGTTTATGGCTTCATTATTATGAAAGCTAATCTGAGCCAAACCAAACCAAATTCATGTTGTATCAAAGTAAGCTAGCTTAGCTAAGTTCTTTTTTCGAAAAATAATTATAATTTTTTTTTTTTGAGAATTTCCAAAATACTTAAAAAATAGTATAAATCAACAACTTATTTCCGATCAGACTGACTACTGTAGTCAATTATTTCTTTGGTATATATGTCGAACGACAAATCAAATTTAAGCTAAGCCAAGCCAAGCCAAGCCAGGCATGACAACGAATTCTGCCGAGCCTTGGTAAAAATTCCAGATTTTGCGCATGTTCCCCTTTTATGATCAATATTTGGGACATGCGCAGCATTGCGACTGGTTTGGAAATCTGAACTTTTACCAATTGAGTTTATTCAAATTAATTAAAATTCAAATATTTTAAAATCATTCTTATTCGTGTGATTATAATTTATGCCCGTAGAAAAACATCAGAAAGTGACGCGTTCAGACTTTAAATTCGGCAGTTGTCCTTTATTTGTTTTGCCTTTCTACGCACATTTGGAGAACGACGATGCCGATTAATAAAGTTATACAATTTAAGATTATTGCATTAAATTATCAATATGAAAATTTTATTAGAATATTGGCGAAGGGTTCGATTTTTGGCCATTTGCGTTTTTTAATCATCCCAGTCGAAATAGAAATGTAGAAAGTCAATGAATAATCTTTTTGCCCTTTTAATTACAATTTCTTGACACAACCGGCATGAATGAAAAAAACAAAATGCAACTCAAAATTCGCCCGTAATTATATTTGCTTTTAGGCAAGATCTTGATGCAGAAATTAGCAGCCATAAAATTGCATTATATTCGAAAAAGGGATATTTTTACTGACAACGGCCCAAATAAGTCAACGCTATTAATTTCAGTGTGTAGTCCTAGCAAACAAATTATAACGATCTACTGCCAGCGATTGACCAGGTATGAAGCAAATTTGGGGAGTGAGGTACTTTCGCGACCATTTATGGTCGCCAAAAAAAAAACCCGTTTATGAGTACTTTCGCGACCACATCATTTGGTCGCGAAACCATCTTTTAAACAACGATTCGCGACCAAATGGTATGGTCGCGAAAGTACTCATAAACGGGGTTTTTGGCGACCACAAATGGTCGCGAAAGTACCCTTCACCAAATTTGGTCTCAAGCACAAACTGTATAAAGTATCACAGTATATAAACGTATATAAAATATAAAACTAATTTTGACGTTTAAAAATCACGGTGCTGAACAAAAAAAAACTCACAAATGATATTACATTTGTATATCGAAAATTACAATAGAACGTAACGGCACATGGTATTTTTGGGCAAAAAGTGTACAGAGGCCTCAAACTAATGGCCGCTTTCTTAAAGTAAGGGCCACTCCTCAAAGGAATGGCCATCTTTTGGGATTTTTTTTTTGTCAAAACTTATTTCTCAAGTAACCTCAAAGTAAGGGCCATTTTTGGCACTTTTGAAAATCGAAAAAGGTGACCCTAACTTTGTGGCCCTTTGTAATATAAAAGTTGAAACATCATGGCCCTGATGATTCATGGGCCATAATTAGGATGGGTTCCGGAAAAATTTGATAAAAATTTAATCAGCCTATTTTACGAATAAAAGTATTCATTTATATGTTATCGATGACGGCGGATCCGATAATCGGGTTAAAAATTGAAAGTTTTTGAAATTAACCGAAAAATTGACACAAAATGACCGAAATACCGGTTTTTTGGTCAAAAACATACCCATCCTAGCCATGATTCATGGCCCAGTGAGAATATGTTAAACACAGTAAACTGCAATTGTTACCATTTATGTTAGTTTAGTACAATTGTGAAAGGAAGAAAGAGAAAGTCACACGCGTACTGTCCCTTTATCCCACTCACTATCTCAAGCACTATCATCCTTAATTCCCCGTCAAATTCGGTTTATTTTTTCTGCTTAATTTTCAATTCAATTGTGAACGTGTAATTTTGGGCGCCTCTATGTAGCGTCAGAGGCGGCTGTACATTGTCCCAAAATATCCACTCGAAGCTATCAACTTTTATCACAAAAGATATAAAAAAAAGTGATTTTTTAGAATGTAATATTTTACAACTGTCACTATGTGTTCAACCTAAAAACTCTTTGGGCGCGCGCGAACAATGCACTTTAAGGGTCATACAGAAACCGAAACAAAAAAACTAAAAAAAGTCTCTTTTTTGGAATCGAAATGGAGAGATATCTACAAATATTGTTTTTTGCGTTCTTTTCCACTTTCTCAGCAACATCTGAATCAACATTCTTGAATTCAACTTGAAACTCTGCTAAGCCAATTCCAACAACAATTCAAATTGAGACAAAACTGAGCTGAAACAATAACGAAAATCCACTTCTTTTCCTGCTCAAAAACGTTTTCACTCGAAATGGTCGTAATCTACTCAACGGTCAAATATAAAACGGTTAGTGCTTAACTATTTGAGGTAAGGTTAATTGGAAGCTTTTATAAAAAGCTCTCAAATTTAACCCCTGATATCGGCACCGTCTGAATCGGTCTCTTTTCTTTTGTGGCGAAAGGGTAACTCGCCAAAATTTATCCATTTCTGGCCAATTATAATGCTCAAAAGGGGAATATTTCGCCGGATTAACCTTTCGTCACAAAATTGAAAGGACCGATTCAGACGGTGCCTCAGAG
>SCLG01000039.1:382380-421960 GCA_004367875.1 Oikopleura albicans
AAAACGCGTTTTATATGCCAATGCGGACAATCTTCCGCAATATGTGTTTGAAGGTTAAGGACCGTATATTCACAATCGATTTTTCACGAAGTTTCGTTAAGTATTCGAATTGGAACATGAAATAATGTTTAAGGTAGTATTTACGCTAATAAGATTACATTTCAAGTTTTATATCATTTTTCGTAGATTATCACCGTAATCGATAACAATCAATTTACACCTATTTGTAACATTTCCGCACAGATAAATCAGGCTGCTGATTCTCTCGAAAGAAAAGACATAAAAACCTCGCTAAAAGTCCTGGCGAGGGGTTTGGTTAGGATTATCACAATTTGTTCACATACTGCAGTTGAGAACCATCCGATCATATTTTTAAAATCAAAATTTTCACATTTTTTTTTCTTTGTTTTCGTACAAAATATGGACATGGAACTTGAAATCGAAAAGTGCAAAGAAAAAATGATGATTGAAAAAAAGCTGCATAATACTATTGAAGATTTGCGCACTGCTTCACCGAAACCGTCGCCAAAATCTGATAGGCCAAAACTTAAGGAATGTCACCGACGCCAGTTTTTACGACGAGAATCGCGCGGGTTAGAACTTCTTGGAAGTCAAGAAAATCTACTAGATGCTATATCGAAACAAGATGAGGATCAAATAGAGACAGACGACAAACCAGAAGAAACTAAATGAGAAAAATATGCCGTTTAAAGGTCATTCTGATGCTACCGTCTGAATCGGTATAAAGTATCAACTAACGTCTATATTAGAATTGATAACTCGCCAATCAGCTATTTTTATCAATAGCATGTTTTTTTTTAATTTTTGAACGTTAACTTCTAGGGGAACTATGTAATTTTTAGTTACCAAGGGCTATTTTGTCGTCAATTTAAAGCTCGTTTAGGTATAACAGTTTTATTGTTAAACCCTCAAAAATACCGGCAATCTCGGTATTTTCAACCGGAGGTTTGGTTAAAAACCGGTTAAAATTTCAACCTTTGAGTCACACAATTCCCCCTGCAGGTTTTGGCCGTTCCCTCTGGATGTTTAACCCTTGAGATTCACCGACAACAATTCCGCCGAGTCTCTGCCGATACTTATTTCGTCAAGTAAGACGATGTTTAGTTTATACTTTGTACCGATTCAAACGAAGAATTGAATTCCAATATGTCATCTAGTGACAGTGCCTATCAAGTTCATGAGTATGTGCAATGGGTATTTTTCAAATCAAAAAAAAAACATTACCCGTTTCTTTAAGATCCGGAAACCTCACATAAACCATAAACTTGGCACAAATTACTAGTGAATACTGAAATAAATTTCGAAAAATTACTACCGGTGCCTATTTTATTTTGAGAACTTACTTGTTATTCAAAATAGTGTAGATGACTTTTTCATTTTGTTGGCCCTTAGAGTTCATATGAGGTTTCAGGCTCTATAAGAAATTGTGCATAAAGGTAAATTCTTCCTCTTCCTTAAGTATTATTTCTTTATATCTGTGTCAGATTAGTATACAAATAAATTACAACATCAAAAACATGAAGGTCAAGTTAATAATTTATCCACGATGCACCCCATTGAGCTTGAAAATGGTGGCAAATAACCCTTTAGACTCAATTCGGACGTTTTTGGAAACATAATTTGTACGCACAAAAGTTATTAAAATATCGGAATTTTTGTTAAAACCGCGCTTTTTCAGCTGAATTGCTGATTGGTACAATTTGTTCTCGATATGTCTAACAATGCCAGCTTCAGGGCAAATCCCTCAAATAAAGTTTGATATCAGTGAACAGTCACCATAAAAACTGTACTTATGGACAGTACATATAATAGACAAAATTTGTTGCTTACTAGTACTATATGCCGTTCATTAAAATGAGTGATTATTATTATAACTAATTAATTGCTCGTTAGCAGTGACGTCTAGCTTTTCATCGCGTTTTATTATTTTTTGATTTATCAGGTTTTTTCACAATTTTTCTGAAGCAATATGCAAAAACGTGATGATAAGAGTTTAGTAATTTGGACCTAATAAAGATCGTTTTGCTAGGCATAATTTTGTATGTTGTTTGACATAACGATACTTCGAATTTTTACTTTTTTCACAGGAGTTAAAATATTGAACTTTTACCATTTGGTGACCATTTGTTCGCCAAAATACCCTTTACCTTGTGGGCGATTATATTCACAGTTGGACTGAGTACTTTTCAGGCTTGACACAGTTTCAATATTTATTCAATAATTTCAAAATCTAAGCAAAATCCCTCAACTGGGTCGGGTAACCGAATCTGTCCCCCATAGCTCAAATTAAAGACTTCACTTGCGTCGACAGATTTTGATATTAAGGGTTTGGCTTGGGTTGAGTTTTTGAAAATGTAGTTTCCGTTTCTCTCTTCCAACAGTACGACACAGTGGTTGACATCATCCCCTTGCCCCTCGGTTTTAACACAACACGTTATATGCCGTCCAGTTTTGAGTGCGTCGTCGAATGTCTCGTGTTCGGTAGGAAAGTTTAAATATTCAGCATGCAGGCTGTCCAAATGAATTACAACTGGCTATGGTATTTATGAAATTATTTATCAAATTATCGTTTTGTTATTGATCAAGCAAAATTGTACGCTCCCCGAAGGAGCTTCACCCCAAAAAATCTCGTTGCGAGTTTTGGTAAATTTGGACAGCCTATCCGCATGTGTTCCGCTAATGCTTGGATGGAAAAATGTTCGTAGCTTTGGCTTGAGATCAACGGTTAATTTCGAGGTTATACATGTAATAGAGCGCATCATCCAAACACCTTCAGGATGTAGAACAGTAGGATTACACAACTAAAATTATTGTTTTAATGAAGTACCTTAACTCTCAGGGGGAAGGAGTTTTTAGTAAAATCAAGTTGTAAAGCTCATCAAACTACGTCGATCTGACTATTCAGAAATTGATTTTGGCCACCAGGGCCCCCTAGAGAGCTGATTGAAAACTCCAACCTACGCAAAAAAAACACCGTCAATCGAATTTTCTCGAAAAGTTGAGCGGGTCAGCAATACCCGTTTTGCCATACCGGGCCTTCATATGCCTTAAATCGACGAAAAAAAACAAGTTGCGTGTCTATTTACACGCACTTCCCCCTGAGAGTTAATTAGGTATTTGAATCATATTATATGACAAAGAAGGTAGTGAAATAGTCGTCAAATAAATCTTACCCTTCGAAAAACCGGATGGACGTAAGCCGTTTGACCAACGCCTATTTTGTTAACCTGTCGTGGCATAATAATCATCATCAACTCACAGCGCATTTGCTGATGATGCTTCGTATCGGTTAGTTGATAAACAAGTTCTTGCTCGAGATACTGGCTTATAAAGCCACGTTTGGCGCACTCATTTATTAAATTTCGAAGGGTGCCGCGTAGTGATGTGGCTAGAGCGTATGCCCAGCATGACCAATTTCTTCCTTGATCGTGGATTGCCTGACTAATCAGCTGGCTTTCCGCCGTCGACATAAAAAATGCTGGACTCAGAGCCAACATTGGAGATTTAAGTGGAGAGCATCTTAAATATGGTAACACATTAGCGTTATTATCTTGCACGCTTTAAATTTCACCCCAAAACTTAAAAAGTTTGGTTGTTTTATGGACCATAATTTATGGTCCATTACTCATGATAAAATGCGCTTACAATGACTCTAGTTTTTTTTTTGAAAATCACAATATCACAACCTGATTGTCCGCGGAAAAAAAACAAGAAAAAAATTGTTACTTTATGTTTCGCGTTGCTATGGTAACGCGCCCAATCAAAATTGGCACGGCGAGACAATTAAGGTGTTGCGCGGACAATCTGAATTGAATATTTTTTGACAAAAACGGCCAACGTTAAAAATTTATCAACTAATTAAATACAATTTTCTTTCTTTAACACTTAAAACCGTAATTACGAGCAGTTACGAACTTTAAATTTATGTATCACACTTATTTTTATTCTGATAACTAAAATGACATACTGAATACCGTATTTGGTAACCGAAGGCACAATTTAAAGGATCTTACCCATCACGAACATTTTGATATACAGTGTCTAAGCCATAATAATTATCTTGGTACGTGAAGACATCCGACAAGAAAATATTATCTTGCATTTGCTCGCGGCTAAATCGCTGCTGTAATGGCGGACACCCTTTGAGTAAATAAATCATTCTAGACAGACTTGGTCGTTCGCGCGGATCAGGCCGAATCATCTGGAAAATTAGGGACAAAATGGGCACATTTGTTATGTAGTCGCGTGCCTTTTCGAGGTAAGATTTGCTTTCAATAGGTAAAAATAATAACATCGTCATTAGTGATGATTGACAGATTGCAAAAAGAAGGGCTTAGCCGGGTAAAGAAATTCGTTGCTTTGTATGTAAAACGATAAATTTTATTAGGAAGTAGTTTTGTATATTAAACACAAACGTTTGAAAACTGGCAAGCCCTATCGAAAAGCATGGTCATGCCAAGTCCATATACATCGGTCTTTTCTACAATTGGTTTAACCATGTTTTCCGGACTTAAATAAACCGGCGTTCCACCAATTTTGTTCACCAAACCAAAGTCTGCAATATATAAATGAGGACCTGGTGCCGCTGATGATGATTCGTTCTTTTTCACAAACATGCGGGATATTGCTGAAAACGTATATATGCACAAGTTGAAAACTGGATATTATAAATTAAAATTATAATTTATAATATTAGGTTGAAAGCGCCGCAAATTGTATTTAATTATTTTATCATATCAATTATTATACTAATTTAATACAAATTGTAATACAAATTATTTTGAAAGCCAAAAAAACATATCCGAAGTTTTTTTTGTTTTCATGAAATTTAGTTAGACCCGTCTACCAGCAATTTTTCATTTGTATTCCAATTCAATGTACCTTGAATTCCATCGTTTACCCACAATTTTTGGGAAACAGACATTCCAGAATATTTGAACGAATATCCGCTTGGGAGTTAAAACACATGCTACTTACTAGATTTCATTGTTTTTAAGCTTCGTTCAATTGTTGACTTTGTTCGATTTCGGGATACACAAGTTAGCAGAAAGTTTTCCGGTTTTATATCTCCATGGCTTAGTCCGGCTTTTGCGATCACTTGTAAGCCAGTTGCTGCTTGTAGAAATAAAGAACGCAGAGTTTCAAAATTAAATGGTTGGTTGCTGCAAATTGGATGGACTTATTTGCGCTTTATTTTAACACTATCAAAATATGAGATTTTCTGTTTAATAAAATGTTTTGTCAAGATATGAGTTGAACAACTACTACATGTATATAACATTTTTTTTTTCAAAAATGCACGTTTTTTCCGAAGCCTGCTCGGGCATTATCAAATTTAAAATTTTCAAAGTTGTTATTTTACATCTCGAAATTCAATCACATCAGCTAATTTGTTATGTTTAACAAGCCGTTTTGAGCTAAAAAAATTTGTGTTTCCGCCTACGCCTTACTCAATTATTGAACAATCCTGTTAACAAGATTCAATCACAGTATGTAATCAGTTTACTGACGTAATATGGGGTTAACATAACTAGCTAGGTGGTGTATAAGCTTTCTTACCTAAACTAAAATTATATCGTTTATGAGTATACACAATTATTTTGTCCACCCTTCCGAATATATGATGCGAAATCCATCTCACATAATTGAGAAACTATAACCAAATAGTTAACTCCGTCAATTTGTTGCCGGTAAAAATCGTAAACTGGAAGAATGTGGTCATGAATAAGTGTCGAATGAAAGGTAAATTCATTGTTTTGATGAATTCGAATTTGTTTCGCTAACGTGTCTGTTCGTTTTGTTTCAACGCAAGTACTGTAAAATGAATTAATGGCCCCACTTTAAAACTTTTTTCGAACAAAAATCAATTTAACTCTACTTAGCCGACGCTGCGGCATAACCCCCTTAGCCAAACGTCCTATAAATAGGCCGTTCACGTAAATCTCAAATATTTCCGTTTAAAAAATCTCGATCCGTTTGGCTATTATTCACAATTAAATCGAACGGCCTATTTATAGTCTGTTCGGCTAAGGAGTGTTAACTAGGATATAAAGATTATTTCATTTCATTAACTCAAATATTACCTGTCAAGAGAGCCCGATAAGCTTGAAATGGAAAGTTTTCTAAAGGGAGTTTTCGTAATAACATGTTTAAATGCCGCGTCTTTTTGATGCCATTTGCCACGGTATATAACACCATCGCCACCTTTGGCTATAAAGCATGATTTTTCACCCCTCGAATACTTCACTTGGGTTAATCAAATTATATTTTTAGACTGGGATTTTTAGACTGATAATAAAAAAAAACTACAAAATAAATAAAATACGGTCAAAATTTTATTTAAAAACTTGATTTCAAAATTTTGTATGAGCCTACATTCGTAAATTTTTTTTTTTTTTGGTTCCAGAAACATCCCAGAAAAGGAAAAAAACATTTTTTATCCCAAAGCAAATGGTCTTTCAGTTTGAATCGTTTCATTTTCAAACCAGTTTTCATTTCAAATGCGCGCATACGATCCGGACAATCGTGTGGACAATCTGCGTCACATTCAATATTGTGTGTTGAATAGTATACCGACGTACTTGAAACATTCTTCGAGTACCGCTCCAATAGCTCCTCGGGCACATTATCAAAATTATCGCGAAAAAATTCGTACTGTGTATCGCCGTCGTAATCGACGACAAATGGGTTGATTCCTCTTTCGAGCATTTCAACCACCAACGAGGGGAAATAAAACTGACCTTTAAAACGAGTGCCACAACTTATTTTTTTTCCTGTAATTTTTCTGAAAAAAAAGTGATGGGTACTACAAAAATTAAAAAAAAAATTAAAGCAATAATTAGTAATTTCTTCCGTGCCGTTCATTGAGAATATGGATGACCCGTAAAAATTGTTCAACCTCGCTATTTTAAATCTAATGCTTTAGTTAGTGGCATGGAATTCAGTTACAGACCGCCGTAGGCATGTTACAAAGTAATATTCACAATCTAATACGTTCAGATAATTTTAATTTCATCTTTTTCCCAAAAATGTCTTTTATTCCGGTCCAGAATTTCCGGAATCTTTTTTTCACTGACTGTATCTAAATTTCGCATTCTCGTTTCCTGTTGCAAAATTATTAATAAAGTCAATTTTAACATCATTCCTCAGCAAAATGTAACCCGAAATATGTTTTGAAACATCGCTCGCATTTCGAAACAAATTATCGCCATTTTCATCGCAATGTTCGAGAACGGCGGCTACTTCCTTTTCGGACATTGTTCGCTGCATACGAATGACAATGGCAAAAAAGGCATCGTTTAGATCAGGTACCACTTTTCGGCGTGTTTTTAGAGGGACACGGTCATTTCTGGCTTAATAAGGTTAATTAAAGGACAATAATGGCGCCAAAAATTGTCGGATTCGGTTAATTTTTGTTGCGCGCCAATATATTTTTCGAACTCNAAATTTTCCCATTGCCGCGAGCAAACGAGTTTATACGCACCACTTGCACACGCCGTCGTGAATATTTTCTGTAAGCTGCCCAAATGCGTGATATCGAAATATAGGAGATCAAAGAAGACGCCATTGTTCACTTTTGATGTTACCGTTATCTTATTCCACTGGTGATAGCAATATAAACCCGAATAACCCCCATAATGCGACTCCCCAACGTAATAATTTTCGAGATCAAGGGCTTCTTTTAAATCTTCGAATAAGGTCTCGTTTTTTAGATGTTTCAGCTCGGGATACTCTCGCTGTATCTCTTCGGTAAAATCACGGACTGTTTTAAATTTGTCTTTGCAGAGGATTTTTCGGAGACGTTCGTGAAATTGGCAATTTTTATCAACGCTTAGAAAATCGCGATACTAATTTAGAAATCAAAATTTAAAAACACTCATCAATTCACCCGCAATTTTTAACTTTGAATACAGTAATCGGGGAAAATAAATCATGGTCGGTGTGCATTGCACTGTGGAAGTTAAACATTTCGGAACTAGGTTGACAGGTTCAAAAATAACCCAGTTCATTCAATGGTTAAATTGAAAATATTCGGTTCATTAGAATTAAAATTAGAATAAAAGAGCAGCAATTTATTTCAATAATGAAATTTTAGTTTCTTGACACTTTGGAGATCATTTATTTTATTTTTCTTAACTCCAAGGGGGAAGTGCGTGTAAATAAACACGCAACTTGTTTTTTCGGCGATTTGGAGGCCCGTAGGGCAAAACGGGTATGGTGACCCCCCCTCAACTTTTCGAAAAAATTCGATTGACGGTGTTATTTTTTGCGTAGGTTTGAAATTTCAAACAGCTCTCTAGGGGGCCTTGGTGGCCCAAATCAATTTTTGAATAGTCAGATCGACGTAGTTTGACGAGCTCTACATCTTGGCTTTACCAGTTTTTTTGAATTATTGGGAATTAATGTGAATTATTTAAGTGCGTGTTTATTTACACGCATTTTCCCCCTCCGGGTTCCCAAAAACTCCTTCCCCCTAAGAGTTAAACATATAAAATCACATCGTTGTGAAACTTTTTTAACTTATAATCTTTGTGGTATCATTGCGACAATCAAAGGGCAGATACACGGTAGTTATATCATACGCAGCCCTGCAGTTAGATTCTATAGATTTTTTAGCACTGAAGGATTTTATAAGCATTAAAAAATAATTAATGAGAAAGCAACCAAAAAATTAGATTTTGATCTCTAACTTATTGAGTTGGTTCACAATTTCGCGATCTTTTCTCGAAAACGTAACAGAATGCAATAAATTGTTCGCGACTCGTTGAAGTTCCAACAAATCTTTTGACTCAATTTTTTCTCGTAATAGTTTCACACGCATGATTTTATAACGCCTCTCTATTGAAAATTGATTTTTTCATCAGTTCTTTTTTTTATTATTTACATCCTTTATACTACTATCATGACATTACAATCATTTCCTTAAATCAATAGTTTCGTCGTCTTAGTCTAAATAGAAAATTTGACGAATTCTCTTAACCAACCATATGATTGTTTTTACGTTTTTACCCTGGGTATTCACGGAGGATAAAAGTAAGTTCGAGAAATAAAATAAAGTTCCATTTCGTCCCTAACTGAACTAAACTTCCCGAAATTAGACATCTCAATTGGGTTCTGCGGGATACGAATTTTAGACTATGAGTCAGCCAGCTATGAGATTAGCGGAAATTTATCATTTTAACATACTGAAAATAATTTTGTTTTAGAATAATATAATTACACCACCTAACCATCTGACTTAACATCATTTGGCTTAACAGTTTGCATTTGACTTAACAGTTTGCAGTTGACTTAACACTTTTTTTTGTCCTTTTTTGTCTTTTTTTCCAGTATTTCCGCCTACGCACCACCCATGTGAATTAACAGTTTGCATTTGACTTGACAATTTGCATATGAATTAACACTTTTTTTCGGAAGAAAAGTGTGTTAAGTCAAATGATTAAGTGGTGTATTTGAAAATAATGTATAAAAACACTTTTTACAGTCCTTTTTCTATTCACTAGAAATATAAATTCTTCTTGAACGGCCTCACTAGTGATCACTGCGTCACGGAATTGGGTTCCTGGAATTCCCCACCCCAGTATACAACATTGCGAGTAAAATCACACTTAAAAATACTTGTAGAGTGATTCTTATGCATTCGCTGGAAAACTACAATGCAAGTGGTGTGTTCAAGCTAACCTTGGACTCCAAAATTAAAAAAAAATGAGCTTCATCGAAAAAAAAATACTGAAGCTTCGCCAAAATGAACCGGATTTCAAAATTAGCGATGCACTATGATATGACCTTTACTAGCATGAATCAATCTCATCCCTTTTTTTGTTTTATTTATTTTTTCAGAATCGAAGTAAATATTGACAGAAACAATCATACTTTTGCGTCACAATAGTTTTTATATCCGCCCCAAATCATTGTACAATAATATTTAAAAATTTCCGATGTACGCTTCCAATAATTTTCAATTGGATCGGTGGAGGCTGGAGGCGCATCTGCATACTTTTCTTCAACATTTAATAAAATTTTCTGGCGAAAAACGGTTCTGATCAGTTTTGGACGACAGCCATGTTGGTTGGCAAAATTAAAGAAATACTCCCACCGCTTGGTATAATAATTCATCAATCCTGCATAATGCCTTGCTGCATAATCATTTATTTGACCATCTAAATAAGTTGTTTTCAATATTTCCTCCTGAACTGGTTATTATAAAAAATATTTATACTGCACCACCTAACTATGTAAGTTAACATCACGTAACCTAACAAAATTTACGTAACTTAACAAAATTCACTTAACTTAACAGTCTGCCCGTGACAAATTTTCCGCCTACGCCCTATCCACGTAATTTAACAAAATTGACGTAATTTAACCCTTTTTCCAAATATTTTGTTAAGCAACGTAGGGAGATGGTTATTTCAGATGGTTTGTTGCTCTTTTCATACCTGGACCCCAAAGTGTGAAAAGATTCCGTATGTTCTTCAGCATACTATTTTTTTCGTCAGGTGACCCAGCTTTCTTAGCCTGTTTTTCCAAAACGCCCATCATAAAGTGTTCATCGCCCATTAATGCAGAGTTCAGGTTGTACAAAAGCATACCCATTTGTGTTATGCAATAGTCTAAAGTTAATTTAATGGTTAATATTAACATAAATTTGAGACCCTAGGACTCCTCAGAAGGTAGTATAAGTTATCACAATACTTATACAATGTGTATGTTACGAAAGTTTTCTATGAGAAAACAAATTGGGTGTATACCTGATTGACTAGTAGAATTTTTATCGAAAAATCCACATTTTATTGGCAGTTTGTTGTTTGTCAAACAACTGGCTTTAACATCAGAATAGGCGAACGTAAATATTTCCGTTAATGCTGCTCGAGTTATGTCAACGGTGTCAAATCGAAAGTGGTGGTTTGACAATGTTTCTTCGTTTGGATTTTGTAGCATCCAATTACGCCACTGCTCAATCACGACCATCGGATTTTTCGACTTGTCGACTGAAATTTTTAAACTCGGCCTAAGAGCCACTGGTGTTTTTTGCCAGACGCGTTGAGGAGCATCCCAATTATTCTTTCCGCCACTGTGTCCCCACACAGAATGAAACAGTTCGGAAAAAACCTGCAATCAAAAGTCGAAATAAAAAAATCTTCCGAATTGTAAGTCGTCATACAAATTAAAACTGGTAGAATATTCTAAAATTTTTAAACTATCAATTTTGAACAGCTGCGGTCCATTTATAGTATTCTGTGGCGGTCCGACGGTTGACACAAATTTCACGAAATAAAGGTCTTAGTTAGTGTTAGTGACAATTTTGACGATAATAGGTGGTACCAAAGTATTGAAACCGATAAACGGACGTCCATTTCTGGTTAACAGAAAATTAATTGTGACAAAAAATAATCATCATCGGCACACAAAGCGAATACATAAACTAGATTGGGGATTACTCTAATGAATTTCGAGATCTAAACGAAATGAATGAAAATAGTGCCATATGGCACTGTTGCGGCAGCAGGAGTTAACAATGTCTGACTTAGATTTTTGCGGTTTCATTTCGATCTCGACCTTGGATATCATAGGCGAATGTTGTTTATATATGTCGGGTCCATATCGAGCTTTAATCCATGTTTCCAGCCATTCACTATCGCTCTCTATCTTACCGTCATATTCAAGTTGTAAAGTGTAATCGTATACAATTTCGTTTTGAAATAGACCTATGTAGGATACCACCACAGTTCGTTGATCGCATAGAAAATTTGTATTATTGGACAATTTATCCGCGTTGTACCCAAATTTTTGTTTATGTTAACTTACAGTATTTGTGGACTCGATTTTTTTTTAGAGAAGAGCTCATACGAGGGGTTGAGGCGTCCCAAACAGAAAAAAAGCTATAAGTTAAAAAAAACTCCAGCTTCGGGGAAAAATTAAATGCCTAACAAAATTTTAAAATGTTTTTCTAATAGAATTTTTCTAATAGAAAATTGAAAAAAAGGTTCAAGAGCCATCCTTGCCTTCGGGTACAATAGCGGTTCCAACCATCGTCGAGTTTGTGAAATGTCTCGCGTCATTGAATCCTTCCCGAATGTCCGGAATTGCACCATACCAACCTGTATTACCACCAAAATTGCCCAGCATACACCAAAGATACGGTTGCCCATAAAAAGATTGTGTTTTATTGTAAAAGGGATCGGTTTCTGCAAATAAATCCAAAACGAGGATACTGCCAATGGGTGGGCCTTGTAAAAATGCTTTAATCTGATCTGGTTTCCAAAAATCGGGAGTGTGATGGAATAACCAGCCTTGAAGGACCCATGTTGATCCTTTTGGTAGAGATTTGTGAATCTGTTTATGGGTAATCTTTTAAACAAAAATAATAATTGACAACAGTGAAAGTTCTCCATTTGTATTCGTTACAAATTTTTAACCCAATCTTTATAGCGGTTGCCGCAAGAAAATCAGGACCATTGCTTTTTGGAACAACTTCATTGAACATATCAAGTGCGAAACGGGAAGCCTGGAAGTTTAATGCCTTGGTTTGTTCTTCAATGTAAGTTTGTTGAAACTCGGCAAACATTGGATCATCAGGTTCCAACCAGACAATACAGCTATAAGTGCAATTAAAGTGTGACCAGGTCGACAACCGTTGAGTCTCCGAGTTCATGAATGGGGTGATTTTGAAAGTTTTTTTTTAATCGTTTGTAATAATGTTCTCAAGAGCCTTTTTATATATTTTTTGTAGAATTTTTGGAAATCGTTTGAAAATAATATAAAAATTGTTTATTAAATCGTAATACGAACGGGTAATTTATTATCAGCCCATACTCGGATATATCGACTGGAACTCATTAGGCAAGAAACCAGCGAAAGCCGGCAAAATTGGATTCATATCTAGTTCGCGGCTCATTCGGCGTAAAATTTTCACGGCGAGCGCTCGTTGACTTTCCATCCAGTATTGGCTGGGCGGACCAGACCACTTCTGGAGATTACCCATACGTGCCCAGGAAAGGAACGCTGTGCCCGGGAGCCAGTTTCTGTCCGTCATATTAAATCGCGCTAGCATCTTGCTTTGAACGTACTCATGGCCTGCAGAAGAATTATAATTCATAATTTATTTAATAATATTTCATTTTGTCTTAAATTTTATTTAAATTCTTTCCTATTGGCATTAGTGGAGCATTAATACCATTTAAAGCCATCCAGTCTATAAGGCGTTCCCAACGTGACCATTGAAACCATTGCAAGCTATAGCTCACAGTAACCGCGTTCAATGCATGTCGAATTTTGAATGGCGAATTGCATTCGATTTCACCTTCATTTTCACTCGGCCGCGGAAACTGTTTTTTCTCCAAATCATTCCATGAAAATCCTTCTCCATTAAATCTGATATAACGATTTAGACAGTATGTCGTATCCGTGATGGAGCTTCCCGTGATAGTGAAAACGTACTTGTCCTCATTTTGTTTGAATTTTATTGTTGCAAAACTCTTCTCCGTTTTTGTCACCGAAAACTGAATGGAAAATTCAGATTTTTTTTATCAAGTGGTCGATTTGCACACACCGCGACGTTTAATTTTCTGACATTAATATGTTTGTTAACCAAACTGTTGCGTTGTGTACACATCCACACTATAACGAAAATATAGCGAAAATATAGCGAAGTTTTTTAGTTTATAAATTTTTTACTACGGATATTTTTTCATCCTTTTATGGATATGATTAATTTAAATTATTATTCAATTTGTATATAATCTTAAAATTAATACAAGTCAAATAACCATCGTTAAAACATATTTTCGTGCAGTAACGGCCATTGAATCCGATTATCCTGGATTTGCCAAATTAGGGTCGGGTCGCCATATAAGGGCCGTTTATAAAGGCTTTTGAAGCTAGGTCGAGAATGTTGTTTTTCAAGAAAGAAAATTCGGTGACGTCTTCCTACAACATAATCCAATTGGTTCACAAACCTTGAATATAAAATTCTCAAGTGAATCATCAGTGAAAAGTCTCTGTAAAAGTGACGAAAATGGTCGTCTATAGCTCAGTCCACCGTTGACTCCTAGTAGGAAAGAAAAAATCTGAATAATTATCATATGATAACTATAGTTTGTTTTAAATAGTAGTTTAGTCTCAAACAGCAGTACCTTTTTTATTCTCTCTACAAATATTAGTTTGTCCCCTCAAAGCTCAATTTACCAATCTGATTCATTTGTTGTTTTATCAGAATATCCGAAAGTTAAATAAGAGTATTTTTTCGGTTTTCAGTCCGCAGCCTTATGTTATTTTTGCTAATAAATTTGAATAGAGGAAAGTAGTCTGAAAACCTAGTTATAACCGCTTATATTTAGCAATACCAATAACATTTGTAGAAAGTCGAATTCGAAAAACCAGGTTGTTCATATAACTTGACAAAACAATACGTCTTCTTTCTACTCATTGTCCAGAGATAAATTCTTTGATATAAACACCTCTACATAAATAAACTGATAAATAAACATCTACTTACAATTTTATTAATTAATTTTATTAATGTACAATTTATTGATTTATGTCGTAAATTAACGGTGAAGTGCGTAGGCGTTATGATCGGATGCCGTTAACTGCGTCATGTCATGTAACGATAAAAATAACGGTATCTTATATTTTTACTGTTTAGTCACTTGCCTCATGTGTGTTCAACGTAAACTTATCTGCCGGTATGTTGCCGATCGTCATGTTCGCTTTTTAAGAATATTTTATTTTATTCATAAATTCGCATTTGACGGGATCTAACCAAAGTGCCATGCAACCCAAATGTCGAAATCAAGAGTTTCCCGTGGTCCATTTTCATCTCGTTTGTAGTACCTCTATTTCGGTGTTAACCTCATGGGAGAAATATTTACCACCGCAAACGATTCCTTTTAACAAAGCAGAGGGTGTTAACTTTACTAAATACCGCTTTTTGGTGCCTGACCTGTGTTATGGTTTTTCTAATCTAGGACTACTTTCAAAAGTTGAATTGAAGTGTAGAATGGATGAAAAAAACTCCGAGAATTATAAACGCCAATTACTGGTCTAACATTTGTTCACCTCTATTAAATTAATGGGCGCATTTTTTAAGGTCTCATTTGCATAATTTTATTGAATTGAGGTAAATATGGCTTTCATAGCTAAAATGCGCATTTCAATATGCGCAGCTGCATATTACCCGCCTAAAGCTAGCGCCGCCATCTGACGTAGTCAGTAGGCTGTCATACGTTCTGTACTATATATTCTGCCTACTGTAACGAATAAATAAGCATTACTTGGGTTGAAAACTGGTTGTGTATCGCCTTTTTCTATAGAATGATTAATTTGTACGAAAAGTGGACACACTTAATTTTAGAAAGGTCGTTTGAATTTAGAAAATATTGTTAAATAATCCTATCCTAAGTTAAAATAAATCAATGTTCTTTTTTGAAAAAACAAACACTTTGTTATTACGGCTAAACCTGCAAAAATGTCATAAAAAAATTCATAGTTCAAGATTATGAGACAACAGTACGTTTAAGAGTTAGAGGGGAAAACTCATGGGATTATGGGTGTGTGATGTCGTGATGGCTAAACAGATTGATAATTATCAATAAGCAGATCGTTAGGTTTCAATTTGAGTGTACGAAAAATTGTAGATATAACTGTCAACTAGTTATTTTTACGTTGACATCATATCATCAACAAAGACACAATAATATATCAAGATTGAATAGGTAAAATTCACCCATAATATACAGAATGGAACAGGTAAGGAATTTACTTTATAAACGTTCTAAAGGTCTTATATTTCCGGTAAATATTAACGTCCCATTTTAGAAACACAGATCTACCTTAATTTGTAATTTTCGAAACAAAATATGACCTGAGAAATTTGTTCTACAATTTCCAACTTAACCTTCTAAGCACTACAATTTCTCGGCACTTTCGGTCTTTTATACACAGGGTGCGCATTTAATCGCCATTGTAACTTATAAGACCTAAAAATGTGTACAGGTTTAACGTCTTAAAAGCAAAAAAAAAACGCTGTACAAGATTACCTTTCCTACGTAGCTTATTTTGTTGGACATATTTTTCGCTTCTCGTGTATTGAATCTTTTCCAAAAAAAGTTAGATTAAAAAACCCATATACACCACCTGTCTACGGAACTAAGCGGACAAAGCGCCGGGGAAAAAAGGTGTTAAGTTCCAGGAATTTTTTTTAAAGAGATAATTTTTCAAAAGAGACAAAACTGTTAAGTTCCGGGCAAATAGGCTTTTTTTCTAGATTTAGTTCGAAATTCGGAAAAAAAACTTAGTAATTTACACTATTTCTGCTATGAATGATATCATGAAAAAATAGAAATAGAAAAATGAAAACAAAAATGGCACAAAAAGACATTTGTCAGTTGAGAAAAAATCGAGTTTATAAAACTTGTGGATCAAAAGTCCGAAAAATCCTGTCGAAAATTGGTAATTTCATTAGGTGTTGTTAAGTTCCGGGAATATTGCTAAGTTTAGTAGACAGTGCGTGGGCGGAAAAGTTGACGCGAGATGACTGTTTAGTTACGGGAATTTTGTTAAGTTCCGGGCATTTTGTTAAGTTTAGGGGCGTTAACTTCCGTAGACAGGCGGTGTAGATAAACTAGCCTAAACCGAAATTACGAAAACTACCATCTAAGATTAAACAGGCGTGAACAGGGGCGAGAAGAATGTTCATTGCCTGTAGTTGCAACTGCTGATTGACTCAGATTTGTTCTTCTAAATATTTGCACAAAAACCACTTTTACCCGCCGCGATCAAACATCTAAATCTGCCCGATTTCTAACAAATGAAGTATTTGGAATGCGGACGGTGCACGTAACACTTAAGACGATTCATTTTGATCGTGTTAAACCACAACATTATCATTTCTCAAATTTTCATCTTATGAAAAAAAAATCACGACGGGTTCAATAAACCTGTAAAATGAACAGCTCATTTCGTTACATTTTTATTAAGCTTTTTTTTGTGTGTGGAATGAAAGGTGACATGAAAGATGAAAAACCGTTCCCATGCAGTCTCTAATCAGCCAGACGATATTTCTATTCACGAATGACTAACTTGGGAACTTGCGTAAACCGGTGGCTAGATTAACTTGTTGAGACGTAATGCTGGTTGTAATCGAAAAATCTACCGTTCCGTTAAGTAATACAATTTTCGTTTTTTTTTGCGTTAACGTGTTACATTTTTAATGGGTAAATGTTGCTCAAATTCTCGAAAAAAAATGTGGACGAAAATCTATCATAAAAATTGAATTTGAACACTATCAATTAATTTTTTTTGGCATAATTAAATTCAAACATTTTCTTTTCCATTACTGCCCAAATTGTGCCCTAATATATATCCGTACACACCGGATATCCGCAACAGACAAAAGTGACCTTAAGCGTTATAACTTTTCCTACGTAAATCCAAAATTTCTGAAACGACTCAGATCGGTTCTCATTACTTCAGGGCCCATTTCCCTCGAGCTACTTTTTTGATTTATTTTTTTTCTCGGACTTACGGATTAATATGAGTCGAAAAACGGGACCNTGAAAATAAAGTTTTGGTTCTCGTTTTAGGAAGTCAAAGGCCATGTAACTTATTTGGTCAAACCAAACCGACCAGTTCAAAAAGTGGTTTAACCGTGAGAGCGACATCCGTGAAAAATCGCACTCCCTGTGTAGCAGCGGCGAATGAGGGTTAACAAGTTTAAACGGTTTAAAAAACGGGTTGTGATGCTGTTGTATGAAGTTATGAATGAAAGAGAAAACGAAAACAAAAAAAAAGAAATCGAGTGTTATCAAAAAAAAAGATCTAGAATTTTCTTTCACAAAGTAGTAAAATGTCATTTTTTTAATTAGAGAATTAACAAGCAACATTAACCCCCTTAACACTACTTTGAATTAGTACTATAGGGTGGGCAGCGAAAACAATCAGGGCTATGGATTTTTCCCTCTCTCTAATAAAATAAATCGAATCGGGAACATCCAAAAATCAATACAGTCCTTAACCATTTATCGGACGTTTTATAAAAGGACTGTAATAATTTATTTCTATCGAATGTGCTGCATGATATAACACGATATCATGAAGTAGTAAAAAGTTATAAAAAGAACGATTTTTGGATTTTGGAAGTTTGGATTTAAAAAAAACTGACAGTTCAAATGGTTATCGTGAGCGGAAGTGCGACTCGCACTGTGCGAGACAAAAATGGGTCAAGAAAGTGTTTATGGAAATTTAAATTGTTAATTCATATGTAAAGTTTCCATTATCCATAAGTGAAAATTGGTCCCTATAGATATAGCCTATATCATATAGGCCATATATTTTTTGGCACTAGTATCTTGGCACTAGTATTTTTAAGATCTTAAACTTACGATAATAAAATCAATAAACTTTGTCATTTAATTGCGGTTTTTATCAACAGTTTTAGATGAATACACCTTGTTCAAATGGTATTTAACTCGCATCTGCGGGTACGTTCTAAAAATGAATTGAGCCATTCTGAATGGCGGCTCAAGATTCCCCACAATACTGCTTAATCTTGGCTTATACATTAAAGACAATACAATGATCATTTTTCATTTTTATTGAATCTTTTTTTGATCAAAAAAGAGTTTCGTTATCTGAAGTGAATACAGAATTGTAACAGTCCATGTTCAAAAACATGTTTTTTTTAACAACAAGATGTCGCATCGAAACGTCGCGGCTTGACATCAAACGTCGGAATTGCGTATTTATAGTATTTTACTATCTGAGAAATGTGTCTTCTCTATGTCATGAAAGTATTTTCAATATGTCTTGATTCTTGATCCCATTTTTTGGGCATATCGTTTTTTTTTCTTCTTTTCTTTTTTTCTTGATTAGCAGTGAATTACTGTTTTGTTGAGGAAAGTGAACTTTAGAACAGTTTAATGTACAGAACGCGGCTTACCCGGTCTAAGGCCATTTATACATAAAAGTCTTTGTGCTATACGCTAATATTGAGGTGCTAAAATGTTCAGTCAATTCTCATCAAAATCAGTAGCTGAATTGGTAGTCGGTTAATATCTTAATGATGCTCAGATTATGACTTATGAGGTCAAGAGTTCGAATCTAGCTATTATCGTAAGTTTTTTTTTTAATCAAAAACGGCATTTATTCATTTTCCGATCGCTAATATTCTATTGACTTAATTATAATGGTCTGAAATATTTTTCTTTAGCTTCAATAAATTATTTTTAGTGCATCATGATTGAACGGCTAATTTGAACGTATTTAACGAAAACATCTCTAACGGCAGTAATGATTTTACTAAATATTAACAATTTAAAATTTTATTTTATACACCGCGATCTCAATTTACCCGCATGCAGCATTGGCCATGCTAACCGATAATGAATATTGGCACATTTCGCACCTCAACAATAACATTTGCGGACTTTTAGTGCAAAAATGATTATAGGAATCAATTTGAAAAAGTTCAATTGAAGAACGCGAAATATTGTCGGTTGATTTCATTTGAACATTGTTTTAAACTGAATCGGCATTTTTATGAATTTCGCTCTTAATGCGAGATTCATAAACTGTGGTATGGAACATTTCTTCCCAATCGTCATGTTGCCTTTCTGCTTTTTCGATTTCTTTTTAACATCGTTGAAAAAGTGGATTGGAACATTTACCTCATAAATTATCTAATAAAATGTCTCCTTTGTATTTCAGAGACATTGAATCGGTGGATATATTCGTTCAGGAGTTGTCGTGATTTATTTAGATATCATATTTCACGAAAAAATTTGTCAGGGGAGCGACAATTAGGAAAATAATTAGGGGCTCGGAAAATGACGTTTATTTAACTTGACTTTACTTAGGTTTACTTAGGTTTTGTAAGCGCAAAAAAACGCCTCCCCTAGAAAAAATTTCCAACTTGCAGTATAAACCAAAGATCTCAAAGCTCTGTTTCAATTTTCAGAACAGAACAGAACGCTCGTTCTATTTTGTGATGGTTTTCCAACTTTCATGTGATGGTAATAGAATTGCTATAGGTAGCAAAATATATTTTGCTGAAGTATAAAATAGTTGTTATATCGCGCAATTATAATGCGTCATTTTTTCGGAAAATTAAAAGAATCACATTAAAATTATAAGACACGGTTTATGGGGACTAATCAGGACACATAAACAATTATATTATTTTTCTTTCTGACGTTCTTGACCGGTCGACCGCGTTATGGACCGTTTTTGCAACGGGAAAATGCCCCGAACGCATTTTTGAACTATTTTTAAATTAAACAAAAAACGTTCTAAATGGCCCTTATGTTCTGTCTCCTGATGGTATGATGGCCCAGAACGGTATTCTTGCGTTCTTTAGTTCTATTGGCGTTCTGTTCAGAAGTTCTATAGTTCTGCGAAAAAAACAGAACCTTCGGATCTCTGGTGCAAACCATTTATGTTGTTTTTGAGAAATCATCCAAAGATTTGGGATTATTTTTACCACAAAAATTATAATCATTAAAGACTTATTAGAGTTCTATTTCTTTTTCGTCAAAAGAAGACCCAATGGTTGGTCAATCCACGATGGATTTTTTACTAGAACTTCGGTGGAGTTTCATATTTTTAGTGTATTTTTGAGAAATAAGAAGTTCTCCATGGAAGCTCCAGAAACATTTAATTTGTACTTATACATATATAGTTATGTATATAAAACCAAAATTGTATCATTTTAGTTTTAAAGAATTAGTGTCAGGTACCGTCGTTTCGTCACATTGCGGATACGTTATACTTGTGCCAAACTGGGGCACGAATCCAATGCGTGGAACGAACTGTAGTGGGAACCATTGCCCCTCGTAACAACCAATTCGCTCCGTTCCGAATCTAAACGGCTTCTGACTGCACCGCATTTTGAGACATTGCGTTCCTTGGGGCACGCCGAGCGGATAGTGGCGGAAGTCGTCGGGCCGCCGAAAGTGCCCATCTGGGCCGGCCGAGCTCGACGAGGTCATCAATTTTGACCCACCTTCCACTCGACATGCCACATAATCGAATTTGTTTGATTCGCCATCGAACCCTTCCAACGGACATTGTGCGCCTAAATATAAAAAAGAACTTATTTCGCACTGATTTTCGCTAAATAAGCACATTGGTAGGTTTGTCCGTTAGTTCGAATTCTTTTTCTAAACCTATCCGACGTAGTTTGAATCAAAAAATAAATATTAAAACCGGCAGTAGAGAGCCAAAAAAGGGGATAAAAGTCAGTAATATGTTAATAAGCGTATCTAAAAATGACTCAATTTTTTTTTTGATAAAAGAAGAAATGTAAAAAGAAATTGAAACCGATTTTGGGCAATTTGATTAACTCAGAATCTTTAAAGTTTCATAGACCCCTTTGAAAACAATGACAAGATGTAAAAAATCCATTTTGCATAAAACATCATTCTGACATCATACCAATCCTAAATTAAGTGACCAAATCTAATCAGATAGCAGAACAAGCTGGGGTAAGAAAAGAGGTGTAGCAAATAATTAGATTATCTAACAAGTTTAAAAATTCGAACCAAATGTTCTATTTGGCCTATTAACGGAACATGTTCATTTTTGAACAAATGTCTTTTAAAAAGTGTCAAACTCTTAACAGAAATTAGGCTATCGATGTTCAGGAAACCGGCCATAAAAATTTGAATAAAATTAAACTATTATTAATTACAAAATTCAAGGAAAATGCCATAAAAGTTTCATGACTTTTTGGGGTCGAACCGTATCGCGATTTTCAATTATCGTACCAAAGGCCCTGCCCAATTATCTTGCCAAAATTCATTTATTCTAACACTTTTTGAGCAAAATAGTTAAGAAAACTGTACACTAGGTGCGTTGTTGTATTTTTTTTAAATAACATTAAAAAACCGAGAAAGATAACGGCGCATCTAAGCGTTTCGAAATATAGTAGAATCCACGGAAAATCTACGGTAGGAACTCTAGGATTTTTATTAAATTGGGATAATGTTTTTCCGACCTAATTGTCCGCAGATCAAAAAAGGAAGAAATTTTTAGTTGACGCTTCGCGGTGCTATGGTAACGCGGGCAATCAAAATTTGCTGTCCAATTTGAATATTTGTAAGCAAACAATAACTGTTATCTAGTTTATTTTTAACCGGGCATATGCAGTTTTAAACTCCAAAATTTTGAACAATAAGCATGTCAATTCTTAGAAGTCATGTTACGAGATAAAAACATGTTCCATTATTACTTGAGTCAATTGCTTCCGTCTCTCGATTCGAAGGCTACATTTCATAACTTTATGAATAAATGTGGCGATATTCAAGTACTCTCTGAATTTGACAATTTTGACTGAGTTGCAACTTTCTTATTAAGAAATTTTATTTAAAATATTATTTAAAATTTTATTTAAAATATTATTTAAAATTTTATTTAAAATACTTTCTTAAATACAACAAAAAGTACGTTATCGAGGTACGTTTAAACATACGTGTTCTAATTCTTACAAAACTGGGTCGCCCATTAAAATCAGGCAATAAATATTCGTAAATTGGACAAAAGACATATGGGATTTTAAATTTTTGAAATTCAAAGCTTTCAATTGCTTGCGCTTCTCGAATTTTTGAAGAAAAAACTTTTTTCACTTCCGGTTTACATTCCTCCGTCATCAAAAACAGAGGATTGGGAACATTTTAGGGTTTCACTGAAATTGTAGGCTACATTATAAAACCTATTAATTGTCATTTTTCGTTTTAAGATCTTTAAATGTGCAAATGTCGCTCAAAATTTATATAAAAATCCAAGCTGCCTCATTTTTTCATTTCTGTTTTTTACATTTATCTCTCAAAAAAACTTTATCGTGATGTCCCCATATCTAATGTTTATCCGACAAGTTTAAATAGTAAATACCTGAATTTATTATCATCATGGTTCCAGAGTTGAATAGTGTGTCCCAACCGAGTGATTCTAGTGTGGTACCCTACTGCCAGTATAAATTTTCCCCAGATTTGATACAATTTCGAAACGTGCAAGAAAACATATTATAAACGAACGGTTCAAATTTTTGACTAGTTACAAATGACTTTGTACCCCGCTGTTATTTTTCTGACGTTTCGCTTATAATTGACATTTTTGCGCCTCATGCAGCGCTGTACGAACACGTTGCATCAAAAAATGAGTACCATTGACAATTGAGTAGTCACACATGGAAAGTCGGTATGAACAGCGTGAAGTCGAGTGAAACGGGTATTTACCATCCAAAAACGGCAAATCCATTTTTGTCAAATTTCTAACCCCTATTCGGCGGCGATTATTTTCTTATTTACCGATTATGCCTTATTGGCATATTGGTCAAAATATTTTGCGCCATATTCGAAGTTACGGGAAAATTTTGAGACGTGGTGCATTAGTTTAAAAGGCACTACTGGAAAACGGAGAAAGTGGAAAACGGAGAAAAATAAAAAACGAAAAAAAATCTTAACGGAAAATATTTTCTCCGTTTTCCAGTTTCTCCGTTTTCCAGTTTCTCCGTTTTCCAGTAGTGCCGTTTAAAAAAAAACGCAAAAACTACACGCGTAAAGGTCGCGAAAACACACAGTGTGGCTACGGTGAATATCAGTCAGTAGGTATGTAAAACAAAATGTTCAACGTCTAAATATGGTATTTTGAACACTGCTCATACATAACTCACAAAAAGTTTGATGTAACGACAAAGCTGGTGAGCAGATGAGCCTGATGTTAAACTATTAGTTAAACCGTTCATTAAAACTTAATTTGACGTAAATTATTGATTATAAAAATATTTAACGTGAATTATTGGCTGTGTTTTGTAAACGCGCGTTCATGGGCATAATTATTGCTATTTTAAACTGATGCGCTTCTCACAAATTGTTATTATGACAATTATATTGTAAGACTTCCGAAGAAAAAAGGTTGTGAATTATCATGCCTTGATTTTTATTGAAATTTTTTTAATAAGTCTGATTACGAGGTAATCAATATTAACAATAATCAATACTACGATATTTTTAAAGGTTTTTTTACAGTACACGGAAAAATCAAATTCAACCGGTACGATTCACAAAAAATCACAAAAAGATTATGTTTACTTTTTTGACAGCAAAGGGCCCGGTACCTAGGTCTCGTTTTTTTCTCTCCTCCACAAAAATATAGACAATTGCCGTTTACAAGATGAAGTGAAATATATGTACAGTGTCAAAACCAGAGATTAAACGTTTCCCTTTTCGATTCACAAAACCGATTGCCAAATTTGATTATCAAAGCTCCCGTCCTCATTGGAGCCTCATCCCCAATCGTTACATTTTCCTTATCCCGTTAGACGTTTTCTATTTTTTTCTCGACATATGAATATGTTTGCGTCTCTGTTTTTTCATCTCAGATAAATGTCGCTCACCAATTAAAGTCACGAAGTAAAGTAGCTTCATTTTTTTTTTGTTCTCCTTGAATCGTATCAGACAAGTGAGATTTTATGTTTTTCGTGTTGTTCACTAAAAATGACCCTTCTGTCCCGTTTCTTTATATGAGTTTGATCGCTCATTGCCTAGTTTATTTTATACTTTGTGTGTGGCCAAACATAAAAAACAACGAAAAAAACGACTCAGTGGGAAGGGGGGTCTCGAGTGCCCTCTAGTGAACATTGGCGATGCGGAACTATGCGTACTCTATGAAATGCGATGATTTGCATTCCACGAAATGCATTATTATTTTTTGTCCCTTCTTGTGATATCTAGCACATGTGTAACTATGACAGGAAATAGTTGTGGTAAGCATTTTTCAGGGGTTTTTTAATGAAGCAAAAATATGAAACGAGGGTCTAATGAGACTTGTAAATTTACACAAATACCTGACATCGGGATGACAAAAGCAAAATTTGCGAATAATCTTGTGAATTCTTGGGTATGCTGTGTAAACCACACAGTTGTAACCGGTGTCATCACAACTGCTGATGATATTGCATAAGTATCGTTGTTTGACCACGAATTATAGAAAAAAAAACTCGCGGTAGTTCCAACACAACTATCGCGACTCGGACAACTACCGCGGGAATCGGAAAACAATATTTTGCATTCCTACAGTAGCTGTATTTCTGTAGTAGCAAACGTATAGATGGAAGCCATTATATTATTAGCAAAGAAATAACGTTAGAGTTTTTTTTAAAAAAGCCACAAATTCTGGATAAAAAAGAATATCACAACGCCCACAATCATATTCTCATAACACTTCACTGTCTAGTACAGTTCTCCGAAGTGTGGTCTTGATGCGTGGAAATTCGAGGGCCTTGATTGGCTTAAACTTCACCTGAGATGAGTCATACGCGTTCCGAGTGTGGTACGAAAACATGTGAAAAGTATGGAGAATTTGTGTCTTTTAAAAAAAAACTCAAACCGTAATGTAAAACTGTACGGTTCAATCCGTTCTAGAATACCTACTATTATCTGGATATCATTTACTCTTTTTTGAGCTCATATGGCCAATGAGTGCCCATAAGTTATGGGGGTCCAAAAAAGTCTTTCCCATAAACCAAAAGGTAAGAAAAATTTTTCGCGCAATATTTGCGGCCTTATACAGTACATCCCAGAATACCCCTAACCCAACACACGAGCGGTGCAGTATAATCCAACGCTGCAGCGCGTTGCTCACTAACTCGTTAGTGCGCTAACCCATCACTCAAAATTGGATTAGGGGTCTTCTGAGATGCACTGTACAGTTGTTGATGCGAGAACTTGACACTTTCACTTGTCAAAAACGTCAAGTTCTCGCACGATCGTCAAGTTCTCGTAACATTTTTGTCAACCATTTGTTATTTTGCCAAAACCGTCAAGTTCTCGCACGTCAAGTTCTCGCATCGAAACTGTAACATATTCTGAAGGTTTAAGAAGCAAATACCTAGGTACCCTAAAAGCGCGAAATCATTTACGATATTTTTAATTACAGTTGATACGCATTACAGTTAATGTACGTTGTAAACCCATGTACCGTCTTATACAATTTTTGACTCGTTATTTGTCATTTAGGTAGCGTGTACCAACAACACAATTTGTAGTCTTTCAATTCACCGTTAGGGTTAGGGTCGTTGTCGAGCTGTTTCTTTTGCATTCAATTCTGCGTTAGGGTATTTTTTTCTTTGAGGAAAATAATAACCATGCCTGAAATTCTATAGGGTACCGAGCCAACGGTACAAATTGTACCAACGGTACAATTACGTCGAGCCATCATAAATTTTCCCCAAAAAAATTTAATTCAAATCCGTGAATATTCTCAGAACCACTCGTGAGTTTGTGGTGCTGCGATGTAAACGACTTACGTGTGTCAAATTGGGCCCTTATTTACATATGTAGAATTGCCACAAAAACAGGTGAATGTTTTTAAGAGATTACTCATAGTTCTGAATTACTCTGACGTACTTTTCTAACGGCTATAATTCATGTGGTATGCAAATTGCTAGATCATTGATACTGCAGATGGAACTGGTAGTCGAAGCCGTGCACTTGGCAAGTTTTTTTTTGCGTTTTTAGAAAGTTTTACAAAATATTTTGCTTAAATCATTACGCTTTTGACTCAAAAAAATGACTCTTAGTACTTCAAGTATATGACATACAGTACAGTAGATGGTATACACATGTGAGTTCAAATCTTTAAAAATAATTATTTACTCAAATCTTACAGCCTTTGACAAGGTTTTTGCTACTCCAGCAAACATGTCATATCATATGACTCATATGTACCATATGGTATGGTTCTACATTGTTCTACTTTAAGGTATTTACCTTTACCCAAGCTGAGATTTTAATCTTAACCAACATTTTCATAAATACTCCATGAACGTACGTTCTATTTGGGCAACAATTTTTGCGGAATTTTTCGAACAAAAACCTTTTTATTATGCTATTTAGCTTCTAAGTAGCTGTAAATAGCTATGATATTGTTCATCGAAATCAATTCGTTAGTTTCTTATGATAGTATGATGTAATAATACATGATTAGCGTTGGCTTTAAAATACCACGACGTTCTAAATTCTTTTGTGCGAAACAAACATATCGTATTTTACTACTCGATATCATCGATTTTTTTCTTTTGATGAATTCCGAAGGGTGCCTTTGATGTGGCGGTATCCCCATTTTCCATGTTAGAACAAAATTTCGGAAAACATGTTAAAGTGCTTGTGAAATAGTTTTAAACTTTCAAAACTTCCCCCTAGGAGTTAAATATTTTTTTTTATAGCACTGCACTAGATTATCTGTATGGCGTTTATAGGATTCGAATTTTACCCGATATTATGAAATGGGCTTACTTGGTCAAGAAAACGAGTCTTAGAAACATAAATATTCGAGTTGAAAAACAAAATTCAATTATTATTTTCTAGAATTCTATCGGGAATCTCGCGTTTTTGAAAAATAATTTATCAGTTGGTTTTAACAGCGCCGCGTCGAGGACGCGATAACAAAAAAGGAACAAGGAACAACAAGAAATATAATTATAATGGAAAATCGCAAAACAAGACTTAAAAGTCGAGCCTATACGAAAAAAACGGAAGTTAAAAGGGACTTGAAATTCATTTCGCTAAAAATGAGAAGAATACAAATCATTGTAAGTTTTTATTATTCGACAAGACTATGCTATAGCCTATAGAGGAGACTAAGCGACTTCACGAGACGTCGGTTTCGTACCAATACGGTATTGGCAAAAATAATACTTAGTATTATACTAAAAATTGGTGAAAAAATAAATTGTCAGTTCAGTCTGGGTTGAGACTGGTGTTTCGATATATAGATATATATATAGATCTATACTATATAGATCTATAGTCTATACCGGCAACATCCAGCTGGCCTTCCCAGTTCAACTAAACTGCCCTGGGCAGTTCGTGAACTGGGCAGCCGAGGCGAGCACAGCTCATCAAAATGTTGAACCTCGATAGCGCAGTCGAGCGCAGCTCATTTAATTTTTTGATCTCGACAGCGCAGTCCAGCACAGCTAATTTCAATAAGCCCGAGAAGACAGCCCAGCACAGCTCATTTTTTTTCTGACTTATGCCGAGTCGCATTGCCGACCCCTGGTCTATAGTATAGACTCTATACTGTAAACTGTACTATAGTCTGTAGACTATAGTGTATACTACATTACTGTACAGTATACAGACTCACTCGACTGTATATTAATCCATTACATATGTTTAGCACGTATGTCTGTTGGGGTTAGCCATTTGTTATTGGGTCTCAATGCTTGTTGTTGGAAACCAACCACTAAACTGCTCGGACCATGTCGAGAGTATTAAAACTACGCTATCGAGGTCAAACGTTGACAATGGGAAATTAAAGTTTCATCCATCTATTGATTTTGATCACGCTTTGGATATCGAGAGGTTATATACATGTTACCAAGTACAAGAAGGCTGCTTTAACCAAGCCGGTAGGGGTGTCCAACTAAAAATATTAATTTTAAACTAAGCTATGAAGTTCATAGTATGAACCGAATCAAACATCTATTGACCCATTTTTTAGTTATAAGAGTACCCCATAAGGGTAATCTCAAAAAATATCTGAAAAAAAAAGCTCTCAAAAAATGAGTTGACACCTGTTTCAGGTTTTTTTTCCATATTTTTACGTTTTCAGGACGAAATGAGCAAAAATAGAAAATTGCCGATTTTGAACGCGTCCGAGAAATTTCGAATTCTCGAATTTTTAGCAAAAAAAATAAGTTTCATTGTATGTTTTATATTGTTCCTCATAAAATTTGATGAGACCCCTGTTTCAGCGATTTTCGATAAAGCCCGTTTTACAATCATTTTCGGTCGATTTAAGGCGTTTGGTGCAAATTTGCACCAATGTCCCCATGGGAGTTACTTAACGTACTTAGTGTTACTTAACGTACTTAGTGTTAGAATAACTGCTACGCTGATTCATCTTTAAACTATGGACACCCTAATGACCGACGTGAACGATATTTGTTATCACTATAGAGATAAGGGTACCTTCGCTGATTTTGGTATCACGACTACTACCGCTGCTACCACTACTACCGTTGCTACCGGCAATACAACCAGTGCTAGCACTACCGCCAGCACAACGTCCGCGGAAAATGATAAACTGCAAAATGTGTGTATCGTCGGTCCGATTGCTTATCCCGGTAACTATGGTGAGGAGATACAAGATCTCTACTGGAATAATGGTACGGATCAGAAATGCGTCGGATGCTTACTATGTCACAATAATAACACTAACTCCGTTTATGATGATAATCAGGCAGTATGTAATAGTACATGTGTGCCGGAACCATACACAGTTTTAAGCTTATTAAGCCACATAGCTAGGGTTAGAAATTCTGATTTTTTATATTCAGATTACATACCAACATATTGTATAATAGATACATCAGGTTCTCGGTTATCTTTTCGCCTTCTTCCCGCTAAGCCAAATATTACCACTTGAACTATTAATTTACGGAAAGCATTCATGGAAAATTCCGACCAATTTTGACAAATTCACATATTTCCCCTATGCACCGCCGTTATCGGTCAGTTTTCCGAGATCTTTCACTGTTTTGCATTTTGGTGTTGAAAGATAACGGCGCACCTGGTGTAGTACGTTTTTTAAATATTCAACCCTTTTCACAGGCGATTACCAACCTATTGCAATTGAATGGTATGCAATCATTCATTTTTGGGATCTGCTTTGGCTCATTGTTGCATTGTATATCCAACTACGCCTTCGTAACCTTCGTGAAGTGAGTATTTAATATCTATCATTTTTTTTGCAAAAAACACATGAAACATTTTTATTGAGAGTTTAAATTGAAAGCTGTCATAAAAATTGTACGTTTTTGATCACAAACAGTCGACAATGTAAACGCTTTGTATGTACATATAAAAATTCTTAAGGACGGAACGGTCGATTTGTTTACCAATAAACATCAAGTTTATTTTACCGTATGTATACGTAATACGTATTGAGAATACGGTATTGTTAACTTCAAGTAAACCTAAAAGGTATCATGAATAAATTAACCCCAAACATTCCCCAGTTCACAGTCTTACTGAAGTTCACTCAGTGAACTTCACTGTCGATAGTTATGGTCCCGACAAAAATCGGAAATGATTGACAAACGCCGCCTTTGAAAGGCGGGAATAGGTACTAACAAACTGATATAATGTATGTCCTGTCTTCAGGATAGGGTTCATTTTTACACTTTTTGTAAATAAGTCAACCGTACCGTCCTTAACGGTTAAAGTGTCATGTGATTTATGAAAGTGTGGCCACAAAAAGTTAAAGTGGGTATATTTTTCGATTAACATAATGCAAACTGGAACTACTACATGTACCGTATTAATTATAAAGGTTAGGACCCCTATACAGGTAACCTTATTATACGGTATAGTATGACTAATCTTTATAATAATTCAAGTTATCGGCTGGTTCAATGGTGATCGATGAGCGCGACATTGCATCAACATCAGTTCACATTTTAACAATTTTCATAACACTTGTATTCTATGTGATTGAATTGACAATGTCCGCAATGTGGTTAAGTTCTGGTTTTTTAATTATTAAAAGGTGGCTCAACAAAAATATTTAAATTTTTTTCGAAAAATCAATAAAAAATTAATACTTTTCTTCGTAATAGGGTTTTTTGCGAAATATACGTACTATTTTACTCGTACTAAGCAGTTACAGGCCGCCGTATGATTTTAAATAGCATGGTTAAAAACTTTTTTACGAGTCATCCAGATTCTCAAAGAACGGCATGGAATCCCGTAGGCGCGGAGGGTCTGTAACTGAATCACAAGCGACGCCTATTGGCTCATGATTTTTTATAGGCTAGCGTCCTTTAGCCACGCAAATGACTCACCGCGTTGCTTGTAATAAGCAGTTACAGACCCCAGCGCTGTAGGCGCGGAGGGTCTGTAACTGAATTACAAGCAAAGCCTATTGGCTCATGATTTTTTATAGGCGCCTCATATTGGCTAGCGTCCTTTAGCCACGCAAATTACTGACCGCGTTGCTTGTAATAAGAATGTTTTATGAAAATTCATTTTTGAAAATTTGGAAACCGGGCAAAGTTTGCATCGCGATGATAACGCCGATCATGCTTCATACTGGACGATTTACGAACGAAATTACAGACTAGTGTTATATCATTCTATACATGTCTGCATTTTACTTCCCCTACTTATTGTCGCCTTCCTGATACGAGAGTCGTTTCAGAAATACGAACTGATGCAATTTATGTACGAAATAGAACTACTACAGCAATAATAAGTTAGATATCTGCCTTAGATCGATAGACTACTATATAGAATACGCTGTAGATACACTGTATCTGTATTGAATATAATTAATAAAATCATGTAACTATTTCGCCATTATTTTTCTGTTATTTTTTTTTTAAGTGGTCGCTGCAGCACATATTTATATATCTCATACGACACTGTCCGGTACCGTTGATATCATTTTCGCTAAGCTCACTGACGTACGTGTGGTGAAAAAAAAATCGTCTTCTCTCACAAAAAAAGTAGCTCGGGCGACGTTCATTCGCTCTCCATTATTCTCAGAAAATAACTCGCGCGCCTTGCTACCGCGAATGATATCAACGGTGCCGGACAGTGTCTTTTCAGATATAGTATGTTTGCACACAATGCGACGATTTTTGGTAAGTGGTAGTCGCGTTATGTGCACATCAACGGTAGAAGTATTTATATTTACTACAGTGTTTAACTGACCATTGATGCGTGCAAAACAAAATTAGGCATTGGAGTCGTTCCCGATTGACAGAATACGAATAAGGACACGGCGGTTATATTTAGAGGGCTCTTTATAAAAACAGAACCCATTAAAATACTGTCGCCTACAAATTATTTGACACTTTTTAATCATAAAACCACAGATACTCTAATAAGTGTTCAGTGATTTGAACCAATGTTGGATTGTTTATAAATCAAGGGTAATATTAACCACATCCTTTTAAACTCAATTTCCGATTTCGGTTACATTTAGAATTATCATTAAAGCCTTTGATTCAAAGGCCTTAAATTATTGCGTATAAGTTATATGTGGCGAAATAACGGTCGGTTTGTAGAAACCTAAAATTTAAAAGTCCAATTTTTATAATATACACTTTTCAACCGCAGCGCCGTAGGTAAAAAATAATTCCAAGCGAAGCATGATAGGCTCATGTTGTTTTCAACCGCTTTTCTATTGGCTAGCGTCTTTCAACCACGCAAATGACTCACCGCGTAGCTTAGAGTATAACTTTGTATTAGTAAATAGGAATTACACGGTGATTGGCCAGTGCCAGTTAAGCTCTTTGGGCCAATTGTACTAAAATAATACAGAAAATAGTGATTTCATTAAGATTTTATTTTGAGAAATATTACAAGCCTTTTTTTCACTACATTATCGTCTTTAGTCGCAATTTTTAAAAGCCGAATTTTCTGAATCTACTTTTCAAAATAAACTTGGAAGGTCTTTATTATACAAGGTAACCCTAATCGAATGATAAAACGAAGAAAAATATCAAATTTTACAGATAAATTAGAAAACCTCACAAATATGCCGCCGCATGACACATGTAAATTACGTTAATGTACAACATGTTTACTTATTTTAGTAGAATCTTACAAACCAAACTTTGAATATACCAATATTGGGGTGAACATATTTGCGTTTTGTCGTAAAATATTATTCTATAATAGTAGCGTAAAAGTAAAAATTCGTATAATACCGAGAATTACATGGTTTACCTTCGTCACATAAAAACCATCAAAATAGCACCGCACCGTTGGCAATTGCCTTTTAAGACGAACCGCAAAAATGATGTTCAATTAGGTTTTCTGGACTGGTTTATATCTGTTCTTTACAAGAATTCTTCGCATGTTTAAAGAAATGTTCAGCTTTTTCCTCAAAAGCTCTCGGACCGGCCCAAATAAAATTAACAAAACCAACTTTTTTTCTAATTTTCTAACTCTACACGCTTTGTTCAAGGTTATTTATAGTAATTTGAAATTACCGAACTGACCAAAATTTCTCATCTTACCAAAATATTCTGTCGATGAGTTTAGCTTGAATTAATTTCTTTATTTTGCGTCTGACAAATTTTATATCTGACATATCTTTTTACGTAAAATATTGGGGTCTCGCGCAATTGTCCGCGAAACAAAAAAAAGAAGAAATTGTTACTTGTCGTTTCGCGTTGATATGTTACGAGAACATAATAATTGTCCGCGCGAGAGCATAAAGTTGTCCAGCAAACAATTCATTTGTCCGCGCTTTTATTTTTTTTTTGTCTCGTGGACCGCTGCATATTGTATAAATTCCCACCACAAATGATACTAAATTACGTTACAATTTTAGCACGTCGTAACGGTTTTAAGGATGGCCCGGTCGATAATTCGTGATGAAGACGGAATTGTCAAACGAGGCTGAAGCTATGACGTTGCAAGTTATTTTGTTCACCTTAGACACTCAAACTTTTGAGTAAACCCGTTAGGAGTTAAAGCAAATGGCGGCCAACGTAAAATATTAACGTGGCATCAAAACGGACTCTATTATTATATAACTTCATTTATTTCAAGGTACTATTTACAAGCACAATCGGAATCGCTTTGTATTCGAGGTTGACAAAATACAAGATTATTACTTTCATTTCCATAGAAAACCCCAAGATTTTGGATTACAACAACCAAAATAAAAACTTTGAACATTCTAATGTCAGTACAAACATTTAACACGTACGGTATCAGTCGTATTTATAAAACGCAGTTATTCCAAACATCAGCCCAAAAAAATATTTGCATTGAACGAGCCTTCTATGAAAATCGAAATACGTGTGTGGAATTGCTGTTCATTAGGACAAATCATATTTTATGTTTGGTTTATCGAAAGTACGCGTTCGATAAGTCAGGGTCTTTTAAGGATGGGTTAGCACAGTTGTTTACTCAATTAGTATTTGTTTTAAATAAAAACTGAAAATCAGAAACTTATTACATTCTAATTGTTTTACATTTTAATTGTTTATGTTTAAAAGTTTTCATGAAATAGTTAAAACATATATGTATTATGGTTTTGAGCGGATTCCCTAAAGAGTATCCTAGAAGCATAGGAGGAGAGGACGCAAGCCAATCACAGTCGCGCGACGAACCCACGTGATTCTATGTTTAGACTGTTAACCACTCAAACACACAGCTTAATCCACCATATCGTTTTAAAACACTCTTCGAAAATAAATACAGTCAGGTCCCTTTAGATGTGCACCCTTTAGATGTGCATGTCCCTCTAGATGTGCGCTTTTTTACGAAAATTTGTAAAAACCTCTAGATGTGCGCCTTTTTCAGGCCGACTTTTTTCCCACTGTACCTATAGATGTGCACGTTTTTTGACGGATTTTTTTTTGTTCATTTTTTTCATAATTTTTGCCCTGAAAAAAATTTGAGATGTTCATAATTAGGCCAAAAAGGCAAGTTTTAGATGCCTCCACTGGATGTCTTTAGTTTTAGCATATTTGGGCAGAAAATTGGGCAGAAAAAATAAATGTTCAATCAATAATATGACGGGAAGAGGCCTACCTCGAAGCCCATTTCCTCCACCTAGGAATTTCTTCAGTATAAAACAGAGAAAATGCATTATGGTATTTCTCAAAAAGTATCCAAAAGAGAAGTTTACGACGGTGCGAAAATATTTTCGGAAAAATACGGTCAAATTTTTTTTATAAATTGTAAATAAAAAAAATGCTCAAACGTATTATCACAAAAATGCTANAATTTGGAATCTACAGAACATATTTGTATCGAGTTTAGACTTTTTTGATAGCATTTTTTCAGCAGAATACGAATATCAGATTTATAGGGTTATTTAACCAACTCTTGTAGAAAAACGGTCAAATTTTCCGTGTGTACGACGAGCAATGTCCCTTTAGATGTGCATGTCCCTCTAGATGTGCATGTCCCTCTAGATGTGCACGTTTTTCGGAAATCGAAAATGCACATCTAAAGGGACCTGACTGTATATCAGAAAAAGTACTACATTTATTTCTACAAAAAAAATCAAACACTTTACAATTTGACGTGTAATTTTACTTCATCTCTACTTCATTACCTTTGTACTTCTTTACCATTTTTACAATTATTATCTTTTTGACTTATTCGTTCTTTCTCTACATCATTATTGCTTGTTAATTTTGCAAATAAGCCGCCTTGTACTAAAGCACTTATCTACGGAAGTTAACAAAACGATGAAAGTGTTAACTTCCAAGTTCGGTGAATTTCTAGGAATTCTGTTAACTTTAGTAGACAGTGTGTCAACTAAAAATGGAAAATATGACGCAAACGTACTGTTAACTTTCATGAATTTTGTAAACTTCCGGGCATTTTGTTAACTTTAGGGGCGTTAACTTCTGTAGACAGGCGGTGTATTTGAATGTAATAAAATACATAAATTATGTAACATAACAATAATATTATGGTACTTATATAACTAGGGTACTAACCATTATCGTTTTGGACCGAAACCTATCGTAAATTCCGATTAACTAACAAAACGTCCTACCCTATTATCTTAACAACTTATCCTATTATCTTAACACTTTTTGAGAAAAATAGTTGTTAAGATAACTGGTTGGGTGGTGTATATGGCACATTCACAGCCTCAAAAATCTTTCTACACAAGGTGCGCCATTAACAGGCATATTTATATTGGACCAAACAGTTTGGTAATGAGTGTCAGTTCCAGATACAATTATAAGTATGATTTCGTAATTGCGTCTTTATTGATGATGTTATTCTTGGGACTCCATCTTTTTGAAATAGTTTGCTAACAATCGAAACAACCACTGTCTGTGGATTACGATATTTATGTTTTACACTAATCATTCGTATTTATTAAACGTAGTCATTCATGAAAAAAACGCTTTGATTGGGCCTTCTCTGAACTTCCAAGTACGTGTGCCGAAGTTCCGGTCGTTCTGTTATTGATGTCGGATACTTAATGCAGTCTAATTCTACCTCAGTTTCACCGTGCAAAAACATGACGTTCGGGAAAAAAGTGAACTGCAAGGTCTTTTCGTGAAACGTACTCTGGCTTTACAAAAACAAAATAACGTTGAGGATTAATATCGTTTTCAAAATAAAACAGAAAATTAATACAAAAAAGTGACGTTTTCAAATTCAAATTAATGACATTGAGTCTTTCATAAAAATTTCACGATACGAATATTGTATTAGATAGATATATTTTTCATAGCCCTGTTACTTGAAAACGCAAACCTAAAACAAAAATGGCGTGTTACTTGGTGGCGACAAGACAAATTTTCCAACTACGTGTTCAGAGCTTAATCTACATTTTAAGCCCTGTTTCAATTTGATGAAGATTTTTAAACTTAAATTTGTACCCACGTTTTAAAATTTCAGAAAAAACGCCATGTTGTACTTTTAAATACATGTATCAAAAAAAAAACTCAAACGAGTAGCCTCAGGGTATTAAATGCAGGCACCGTCTGTAAATACCGTCTACCGTGTGGTGTTGCTCATGGACCATGAGTCATGGTGATGCCAGTATGTTAAATCTAGTGTGTTAAAATCATATGAAGATTAGAATTCCAATAGACGGCATAGAATTCCAATAGACGGCATAGGCATGATCAGAAAGTAAAATCTGACTATTTTTTGACATGAATAAAAAACTATCGAGACAAAAATGGCCTACGTTTTTCAGTTTATGGATTCAGACGGTGCCGCTATGAAATGTTTTGAGGAAAAAACTAAATATTTTTTCACTGAATGGCACACTTTACACGCATAATATGAACACGCAAACGTGCGTTCAAACTAATGTAGGTATATTCCGAGAAAACGAAAGTAGTCGTACTCGTAGGTACATTATATAGTTGAGAATATTTTTGGTAAATAATGACGCTGACAACGCGAATAAAATTATTAGTAATAATTGACATTTAAACCCCGCACATAACTTCGTGCCAATTTGATGGTTTTAATGGCGTGTGAATAATAAGCAAAAACTGCCTTGTTTAAAACGACTTCAAGATATAGAAACTGTCTTTCAAATAATTTACATTGACAAAATAAATCAGTCATTTTTTTCATATTCTCTCATATGAGCCTTTTATCCACCTGGTAATTTTTCGGGCATAAAATGCAAAAAAACGTTTATAAAAAAAACTAGGAGAACTAGGAGAAGTTTTCAAAAGTATTTGGAATCCACAAAAAAATTATTTTGGTGGTTGACCCACGCGGTGGTCATAAGTTCTAGCCCATAACCAGTGTTGGAAAAGTTGGCCAACGCTCCAAATTTCCCCACCACCCAACGCAACCGTTGGCCAACGTTATGGCCCATAACGTAATTTCCACTCAGAGTACTCTATATCTTTAAGTTATCTTTAGTCATCGTTTGAGTTGACAAGAATTATATGTCGTGTGAGTTAACAAGATAAATTTTAAAATATTTATAACAAACAAGGCGTTCAATCGCTTTAACTGAAATTACAATGACGGTATTTGCATTACAGTGTTGAAGATTTTGAATTCAACAGCATTGGTGGCAAAATCCCAATAATAGCAAGCATAATTCAGATCCGTGAGATTATTACAACACGACATTGTCATTCATATTCACTTCAGATTCAACAAAAAAAAACGGTCAAAAACTTGATGTTGATAACGAAACGCAGATCGAGCCATTATTTTACATACAAACATCAAATCGTAAAGACAAACCCTGGAACCAAAGTCTTAACCAAACAGTCAATAGTGTTGTTTTATCAATAGCGTTAACCAAAATGCATTTGTGTTGAAATAAAATTGCTTGTTCAATATGTATGTCAAAATGTCAAAAATTCTTGTGCATTTTAATAATGGACCAACAAATGTGCTTATATAAATGGTTAAATAAAAATAAGAAATGGACAGTCAAAAAAAAACTGCAAAAAGATACTAGTGCAGTTTTGTTCGTCTCAGAAATCGAAGGAAAAGTTTAAAAGAAATAAATTTGACCCAACCAAATCGATGAGGGGTACCCCTCAATATCACTCAATCATGTCACGTGATATTGAGGGGTACTCCTCATCGATTTGGTGGGGTCAAATTTATTTCTTTTAAATTTTTCCTTCGATTTCTGAGACGACCAAAACTGCACTGGTAGTTTTACGCAAAACGGACTAGCTATAGCCTATAGCAGTTGGAGGTCTACTCTTGAAAATCTTCTATTTTACCTTAGATCTTAAAAAATATTTTTTGTGAGACGAACAAAACTGAACTAGCACTTTTTTGGCATTTTGTTACTGCCGATTTTATCGAACCTAAAGTGCAGTTTTTGCTGAATCTATAGAACATTATAAGCTAACAGAATGTTAGTGGTAGCACCACCCTTGTGTATTTGTATGAAATGAATTGAACCGCTATTTTACACATAAACATGAAATTTAAAATACGTCAGGCACCGCAACCGAAGCCACTACACAAAAATGTTTTTTTTTCGGAATTATAACGTTAATTGTTTTCCATGTTTATTGTGGTGTTTTCCGGTTGAAGACGTATTTTTACGAACGATTTACGACATATTGTATAATGACTTGAATGAAACGGCAAAATTGAAAATTTATGTTGTGGATAATGTTTGCATATGAATGATGTTCTCAGGAAGGGACAATGTTACGAGCAATCACCAACTTTATAATATTTTAAGTCATTTTAATCCATTGTGCGGATGAAATGTTTTGTTCCGGCACTGTTTTTTGTGGAACCTAGCGTAAACTATATCATTATTATGTCAAATTGAATAGATGTGTTCTAGAATCCGTTTTTTATAAACATTGTCAAAGCCCAAAGGTGCCTCTTTTATTCTAGAAAATTAATCGAAATTTCCCTATTATAGGGAAATGCGTCGTATTTTTTGTAGAATAAATCATCATGCAGAATGATAAGTTCAGTCCTTGTGCCAAAGGCAGCAAAAATTTAGAAAAAATATTACCGAATTGGCGCATACATGTATCAAGGCCTATTATAGTGGGGTTATTTTCTATACTGTTAGGACAATTGGTTGACGCCATCAAAGGCCCCAAGAGTTAAACTGTTTGATACGAAAAACTGAACACGCTAAATTAATACGAAATATTAAATAAGCCTAAAAGATATTCTGAACTTTTGGTAAGTTAAATGTCGCGTTTCATCAAACAATTTACATAGACTTTTCATGCTAATCACCCTGAAAGTAATATAACGAAGGCATATTTTGGTTTTTCGTAACAAGCTCCGTAATCGTGAAACACGGTTGGCTCTTGAATGCAATGTCAACTTACGAGAAATCTGTTATTTTTCAAAAAATGCGATAATGCCGTTTTATGTTAAACATAAAGTTAAAATATTCATTTGAATGTCAGTTTCAGAAACTTAACTCTCTCACATTAGAAACAATTTGTTGAATCAAAAATAGAATAGCCTGCAAATGGATTATCAAGTATATTTGTTTGTAAAGTTTTCATACGATAGACAAAAAATAAGCGGTGATGGTCTCAAAAATCGAAAAAACTGATATGGTCATTATACTCAGAACCAAAAAG
>SCLG01000039.1:425215-442863 GCA_004367875.1 Oikopleura albicans
ATAATTGCTCCGTGTAATAATTTTTTGTATGTGACATCATAACACCTTTTGTTATCTAAGTTTTGTTTTATAAATACGACACTCATTCACGGAATTTTTGTTTCACAGTTTTGAAAAAAAAGTTGTTATTCCAGAAATGTAATTGTTAAAAATTACGTAATTGTCGTAACTTACGTAATCGTCAAAAATTACGGATGTCCGATTTTAACATTCCTATTGAAATTTTATCTTTTATTATAAAAGTATATTGAAACGTAGATATTAACGGGATAATGATTAAACCCTCGAACTGAAGTTTCAGGATCTTGGACGCTTATTAAAAAAAAATATTCTAATAATAATTCGAATTAAACTGTCTAATTAACAAGATTTTTAATCAAGTGTTACCCCAAATCGAAAATAAATGTTTGACCGAATAAAATGTTCAACCTGTACCTTATAAATTCTCGCAACCAAACATATCGGTAGACGGTTACCAAACATTGGTTATTTTAAAACTTTGAATAATTAACCACGATTTGGCCGATCTTGTTGAATTGCAATAATAAACTCTAGGAACAAGTAAAAGTTCAAACAAATTTTACATGTCTGATTATCAAACGTAAAATATGGTATTGAGCTTTAAGCTAATTTATGGTAAAAGGGAAGGCCTTTCAAATTCAATAGTTTTCCATAAAAACGTTAAAGATGTACCGGTACAACTAAACTTGAAATCAATGGTAATAAAGCAACAAAAAACTCCTCGTTAAAATGAAAGTTTGAACAAATTTTTAAAAAATTGTGAACCAACCGGTATTAGCGAGCGGCGCTTTCGTGTTTAAACGATTACACAGGTTAAGTACTTAACCGTCCATTACTTAAGCGACCTGAACCGGATTAACCGTCCACTTTTTAGCTAATTTTTTTCAGAGCTAACGCCTACGCCCTATGCCCTTAACCGTCCAGTTCGTTTTTTTTAATTTCTCAAAAAATCGCCTACGCATTCGGCCCTTAACCGTCCGGAACCGGCTTAACCGTCCAGTTTTGAAAACAAATTAGTGGACGGTTAAATACTTAACCTGTGGAGTTTAAGTTATCGGTTATTTTCAGGTTCGACACGCTGCAAGTGCTCTCGTGTTCAGCACAACCTAAAAACCTCAACCTAAATATATACAAAATCGTCTGTTGACAGTCTTACTCTTGCTCAAGCTTGGGAACTACCGCATTTGTCTCTTCATTTTAAATCTGTCTGACTTAACACAATACCATAATACTAAAAAAATGCATGAAATGACTAGCGTATCGCAATGCCGATAAATTCACGACCGCAACTGATCTAAAACATGTTGTAAATTACCCCGAAGTCTGTAACCATCTTGCACAAAACAGCACCCGCCTAAAACATGACCAAAGACATAAGTTGTATGGCATAGCTTTGTTGTATTGACCGCCTTAAAGTACAAATGCCGCGGTTATCAGTTTAAACAGAAAATCCATTTTCTAAAAATTGCCCGTGTCATGACTTTCGAGAATCATATAAGGCGTCAGTCAAGAATATACATAGTGTCTCACGGTAATTGATCAGTCTGGACAGCACCAAAAAATCTTTTTAAAGCTTGTTAAAAAAATACTCGTTTAAAACTTTTTAATACTTGTAAAATACTGTAATTATTGACGGATCATGTAAGTTCAACAACATAATGACTTAGGCCGTAGGCAGACTATATGGAAAATTCCAGCCGAAATTGTTTATACATCGGTTTACAGTGTGTAAGCTGGAATTTTTTGAGAAAACACTGATTAGGTACGGGGTTCTGGAATCTTGACCTGATAAATGATAACCGGATAGCGACGTTTAACGATGTTTAGCGATGTTTAACTATTAAATAGTGCTGAATAAAAATTTTAGTTAGAATTTTTAACATAATGATACTAATTTATTAAACAAAAACTCAAAAAGTTCTCGATTGGACGAATATCCTGTACGTTTATGTCAGATTCAAATGTTGTCCTCAAAAAGTGCCTATACTGTGTAGTCCATCAATGAATCAGCAAGGCAAATTTTCAGCACGCAGTTTTATATTGTTTCAACACAAAAAGTGCGTGTAAAGTTTGCTCTGTCTGATTAATTGTTCGATCACACTGTAAAATCATCAAATAGTCGTTTTTAATATTTCAAAAATATTCAAAATATACAACAATCACTAAATACTAATTCATTATGAGCACGATCTTCTAGTGCGATTTTTAATATATGTTTATAAAATAAAATGCAGTCGTTTTAAGGACCGGTCTATAGAGTTGTTTACAAATAAACATCGAAAACTTGAAAACTAGATTTTAGTAAAACTTTTATTGGTTTTATGAATTGGTTTAGGTTCTACTACAATTATGAAGTACAATCAAGTTCATTATTGAGGAATTTCTAGAAAAAAATAACGTCCGAAAAATTCTTTCAAATTCCTAAATGAAAAAAATCNCTTTTCATTGAATCCGTACGTAATTTGTAAGCGATGAAAAATTCATAATTGCTCCGTGTAATAATTTTCTGCATGTGACATCATAACACCTTTTGTTATCTAAGTTTTGTTTTATAAATACGACACTCATTCACGGAATTTTTGTTTCACAGTTTTGAAAAAACAGTTGTTATTCCAGAAATGTAATTGTTAAAAATTGCGTAATTGTCGTAACTAACGTAATCGTCAAAAAAAAACGAAATGTCCGATTTTAACATTCTTATTAAAATTTTATCTTTTATTATAAACGTGTATTGAAACGTAGATATTAACGGGATAATGATTAAACCCTCGAACTTAAGTTTCAGGATCTTGGACAATTATTAAAAAAAATTATTCTAATAATAATTCGAATTAAACACTCTAAGTTAACAAGATTTTTAATCAAGTGTTACCCCAAATCGAAAATAAATATTTGACCGAATAAAATGTTCAACCTGTACCTTATAAATTCCCGCAACCAAACATATCGGTAGACGGTTACCAAACATTGGTTATTTTAAAACTTTGAATAATTAACCACGAATTGGCCGATCTTGTCCAATTGCAATAATAAACCCTAGGAACAAGTAAAAGTTCAAACAAATTGTACATGTCTGATTACCAAACGTAAAATATGGTATTGAGTACCTTCAGCTAATTCATGGTAAAAGGGAAGGCCTTTTAAATCAAATAGTTTTCAATAAAAACGTTAAAGATCTACCGGTACAACTGAACTTAAAACCAATGGTAATAAATCAACAAAAAACTCCTCGTTAAAATGAAAGTTTGAACAAATTAAAAAAAAAATTGGGAACCAACCGGTATTAGCGAGCGGCGTTTTCGTGGTTAAACGATTACAGTCCTTAACCATTTATCGGACGCTCATTTATCGGACGCTCATTTATCGGACGCTCATTTATCGGACGCTCATTTATCGGACGCTTTTTTGGCCAAAATGGGGTCATTCTAATAAAAAAATGACCTATTTTGTGACGATGCTCATTCATCGGACGCTATTTTCGAGAACCGAAAACGTCCGATAAATGGTTAAGGACTGTAGTTTAAGTTTTCGGTTATTTTCAGGTTCGACATGCTGCAAGTGCTCTCGTGTTCAGCACAACCTAAAAACCTGAACCTAAATATATACAAAATCGTCTGTTGACAGTCTTACTTTTGCTCGGGCTTGGGAACTACCGCATTTGTCTCTTCATTTTAAATCTGTCTGACTTAACACAATACCATAATACTAAAAAAATGCATGAAACGACTAGCCTAGCGCAATGCCGATAAATTCACGACCGCAACTGATCTAAAACATGTTGTAAATTACCCCGAAGTCTGTAACCATCTTGCACAAAACAGCACCCGCCTAAAACATGACCAAAGACATAAGTTGTATGGCATAGCTTTGTTGTATTGACCGCCTTAAAGTACAAATGCCGCGGTTATCAGTTTAAACAGAAAATCCATTTTCTAAAAATTGCCCGTGTCATGACTTTCCAGAATCATATAAGGCGTCAGTCAAGAATATACATAGCGTCTCACGGTAATTGATCAGTCTGGACACCACCAAAAATCGTTTTAGAAAAATAGGGTCATCAACATCCTTGAAGCTTTTTAATTAAATACTCGTTTAAAACTTGTTAATAAAATACTGTAACTATTGACGGATCATGTTAGTTCAACAACATAATCACTTAGGCCGTAGTCAGACTATATGGCAAATTCCAGCCGAAATTGTTTATACAGCGGTTTACAGTGTGTAAGCTGGAATTTTTTGAGAAAACTAGGTACTAGTACGGGGATCTGGAATCTTGACCTGATAATTGATAAGTGGATAGCGACGTTGGTGTTGAATAAAAATTCTCGATTTTAAGTTAAAATTTTTAACATAATGATACTAATTTAGTAAACAAAAGTTCAAAAAGTTCTGGATTTGACAAATATCCTACGTTTATGTCAGATTCAAATTTTGTCCTCAAAAAAGTGCTTATACTGTGTGGTCCGTCAATGAATCAGCCAGGCCAAATTTCAGCACGCAGTTTTATATTGTTTCAACACAAAAAGTGCGTGTAAAGTTTGCCCTGTCTGATTAATTGTTCGATCACATCGTAAAATCAAAAAAATAGTCGTTTTTAATATTCCAAAAATATTCAAAATATACATCAAACACTAAGTACTAATTCATTATCAGCACGATCTTCTAGCGCGATTTTTAATGTATGTTTATAAAATAAAATGCAGTCGTTTTAACCTTTTTAGACCGGGCAGTCTAAATTGGTTTATATAAACAGTGGTCAATACAGCAACCGTTTATTAGAATCCTAAAAATTCAACGTTGCTAATTGCCGCAATCTGCTTTCCGCCTTCGTCGAAGAGTTTTAATAATGGGAAATTTGCAAGTGTTTAGGGAATGTACGGCGGCGATCGCACGGAAAGAAAAAATTAAAAAACTTATTATTCATTGATTCAAGATGAAGGGTTATAATTTTATTCGTGCGTCTCATTGTAATCTGTTTCGTATTTTGTCCGGGCCTACTTCTAATTCAACCAATGCGGGCTGACTTGATTAAACTTTCTGACGTAACGGTTGGTGAACATATTGCCGTGAGCATTTTCATCACATTAGAATTTTTTCTACTTGCCAGAAACTAACCAAAGGTTCCGATAATAATTACGATTTTTTCTTAAAAAATTGATCTTTCCTATAGCCTATAGTCATATTATTAATTCCATTAAACTTATTTTTGTCTAAATTTGTCAGAACTTATTAAAATCTTTGTAATAATAAGAAAAAAGGTTTTCAAATTTCAAATGCACATTGTTATGTCAAATAATTAGACTCAAATCAAACTATTATTTCAAATTGGCAGAATGTTAATGCTGGAAAATTTTCAAAGAAAGTTTAATCTCTAATACATCACCTACTTGCTTAAATTAACAGTTAGTTTTCCCGCCTACGCACTACCTGATTGAAGGAAACACAAAAATGTAACAAAAATGTTACTTTAAGTGGCACTGTTATTTTAAGCAGTTAGTGCGTATGAATCTGATCATACGGTATGATGAAAAACTGACTTTTACTTTAACCCGTGTTCTCCGCTCCACCACTAGTGCTTGTTCACCTCAGGGATACAAGTTTGTATCCCTCGACTTTACGTGCTTAGTGTGCGTTAACGCGACATAGTATGGAAAATGTTAAGGTTTAGTTTGAAAGGTCTCACCTTAAGCATACTGAAAAAAATACAGGGGTATGAATTTTGAATTTAAATTTGGAATTTAAAGAACCCGAAGGCCAACGATTTGCGAAAAATGGCGCAAAAATCTTCATCGTCGAAACTTGGTTGGTCCATAGATCAAAAAATAACAAAAAACTCGGAATAACATAGGGCTGGACCNTTAGAATCCTAAAAATTCAACGTTGCTAATTGCCGCAATCTGTTTTCCGCCTTCGTCGAAGAGTTTTAATAATGGGAAATTTGCAAGTGTTTAGGGAATGTACGGCGGCGATCGCACGGAAAGAAAAATTAAAAAACTTATTATTCATTGATTCAAGATGAAGGGTTATAATTTTATTCGTGCGTCTCATTGTAATCTGTTTCGTATTTTGTCCGGGCCTACTTCTAATTCAACCAATGCGGGCTGACTTGATTAAACTTTCTGACGTAACGGTCGGTGAACATATTGCCGTGAGCATTTTCATCACATTAGAATTTTTTGTACTTGCCAGAAACTAACCAAAGGTTCCGATAATAATTACGATTTTTTTTTTAAATGATCTTTCCTATAGCCTTTAGTCATATTATTAATTCCATTCAACTTATTTTTGTCTAAATTTGTCATAACTTATTAAAATCTTTGTAATAATAAGAAAAAAGTTTTCAAATTTCAAATGCTATGTTTTTTCAAATCGGCAGAATGTTAATGCTGGAAAATTTTCGAGGAAAGTTTAATCTCTAATACACCACCTACTTGCTTAAAGTAACAATTAGTTTTCCCACCTACGCACTACGTGCTTAAAGGAAACACAAAAATGAAACAAAAAATGTTACTTTATTAACTTTATTACTTAAAGTGGCACTGTTATTTTAAGCAGTTAGTGCGTAGGATGAAAAACTGACTTTTACTTTCAGCAGGTAGGTGGTGTAGATTATCTTTTTCCTCAAAAAAACGCCTACGATATGTTTAATTCCGTACCAGATTTTTAACGTACTCCCTCCTATTTTCAGCAACAAAATTTAAATTGGGATTATTGCGTCAAATGAGTGATCATACAATCTACCCATAATTGCACGTAACGAAGCTGCGACTACGTCCGTAATGCAAAGTTAATGGCACGTTTTTCCCCAAACGTATCTGATCATTATTTATGCGATTATCAGTTTTGCGTCGATATTTTTTCGAACATTAAAAATGACTTGCCAAACCAAATCATGCTAGAAATGACGCCGAATAGAGTATGCGGCTTCAAACAAACTTTCTATGACGCCCATCTGGCCACCGGAGACAAAACAGATCTGAACCACAATTTATTATTACTCCTGGCCCCAAAGTTTACTAGAATTTCAACAACTTCAACTTGTCCAAATTGTTTCACAGGCTACCCGTTAAGCTTCTGAATAATACTCGAGTTATCGTAATGTACACTTAATTCTTACTTTGGTTTTTTTGTAGCGAAATCCACGCGGTGATCCATATATTATTAATGCATTAGAGCATGGCCAATGCTGCATGGGTTTTGCTACTACAAAAACTAACACTCCACATGATTGGCTATCTCACGATCAGTTAGCTCACCAAGATCGTGTTATCTTACCATTTTTGGACCAAAACGTATAAAACTTTAGAATAAATTTATTAAAACGCTCCGACCAGTTATTTTACGAAAGTTGAGTTATCTTACCGCTTTTTAGTGTTAATAGAAGTAAGATAACCCCGTATCTGGTGAAGTTTAATTTACAAATTATCATTTGACGACCATATATTGACGATGTTGTTTAAGAGTCATGCGCATATTGGGTAGCTATCTACCCATTTTCAACTTATTTCTAAATAAAGAGAAAACGGCTTGTGATAATAAAAAACGGACAACGGATTTGAAATCGAAAAAAAATTTTACGTTTTTATATGGGAGAAAAATATTTTTTTAGAAAATTATTTTTTACGTTTGGGTCCGTGGAGGATGAGGGTTAAGATTGAAAATCACCCCAGTAAGAGCAGAAGAACAGAGAACGTTCATTGTTTGGCGCGCTAGAGCAAATTGGGTAGCTAGCTACCCCAGATGCGCATGACTGCTAAGAATTGCGTGATGTCCCCAAACGAAAACAAAATTTAACAACACAAATAACAAGGTACACATGAGTTTCGTGCAATTGAAAGACAAAAACGTGAATTTTGGCAAGTTTGAAACCGGTACGTATATACGCGTATATACATACCGTACGGCTAAAGTGCAGAGTTTACAAATCGTGCAGTATTTATTTTACAATTTGACTTGAGCAATAATAACATCGTCTNCTACCCGTTAAGCTTCTGAATAATACTCGATGTGACATAGTTATCGTAATGTACACTTAATTCTTATTTTGGCCTTTTTTGTAGCGAAATCCACGCGGTGATCCGTATATTTCTAGTGCATTAGAGCGTGCGTTTTGCTACAAAAATTTACACTCCACATGACGGGTTATCTTACGCTCAGTTAGCTTACCATTTACGTTTATCTTGGACGCATTATGAAGGTGTAAATACAAATATTTGTACCGTTTTTACTCATTTTATATATTACATATTGCCGATATTGTTTAAGAATTGCGTGACACCTCCAAACGAAAACTAAATTTAACAACACAAATAACAAGGTACACATGAGTTTCGTGCAATTGAAAGACAAAAACGTGAATTTTGGCAAGTTTGAAACCGGTACGTATATACGCGTATATACATACCGTACGGCTAAAGTGCAGAGTTTACAAATCGTGCAGTATTTATTTTACAATTTGACTTGAGCAATAATAACATCGTCTCTGCCGACGATGTGATCTAGGTTTATTTAAATGACAATTTTATCATGCTTCAGTAGGATATACAAAAATACGTTCAAACGTCTTTTTTTGATATTTTGACGTGCACTTATCCGGGACAGCAAAAGGGCGTGTTTTCAATTTCTTTGATCGTTATCATAAATACGACTTCGGTACTATCAAAACCGAAAACTCAGGGTTTGAATTTTCAAGTTAAGCTCTTGACAAATGGATTTTTCACCACGACACCAAAATTGCTTCTATCTGAGCACCTTTTTTGTCACAAAAACAAATAAAAGAGCAACGTAGCACTCCCCTTCTAGTAGAAGTTATAAGGGGATTCGAAATTTGATAAATCTGTTATTTGGGGAAATTTTGGATGCGAAAAAGTCAGTTTTATCTGAAACGGCGACTTGGATGACGTGCTCGTTATTATTTTTGTTACCTAGCTAAAAGTAATGCACCCCATTCCCCATTATCCGGCCACTTTGCACGCTCGTTAGTTTATTCGCCTTTTTTGTGGTTTTATCCGGCCGGTTTTTGAAGACCAAAGTGGCGGGATAAACCCGTAGGGCTGTAGAACGAGAAATATTATTTAAAATTTTCTGTCTCAAAAATTTAAAAATGAGATAAAAACCTTACATTGAAAAGAAAATATATAACAAAATTGACGTGTACCTATGCCACAGAAACATTTTTTAAATTTCATTGATTACAATCATAAATACTACTTTCATACTATCATAATCATTGGTTTGAGGTTGCTTAATCCGTATCATATTTGTCTTTCTTATTTTTACACTCAAGTGCGCAAAAAACACAAATTGCCGCAAAAACGTAGATACAATCTTACCCTTATGTTCGTTCATACGTAAATTGCTATTTTTTATGAAAATATTATTCTGGCATTTTTTGGTTAAGTATGGAAGTTGTAAAGAATGTAAGATGTGAACGCACCACATTTCCTTATGTTGCATTTTAGGAAATGATTATATTGTAAAAATTTACGTATTGAAATGGTACATGAATATGGNAATTGCAAATTACGACTGTAATTTGTAATTGCAAATTACGCCATTAATTTGCAAAACTAACTCAATTGCAAATTAATTGCGTAATTTGCAATTACAAATTACTGTCTTAATTTGCAATTGAAAATTTTCTCACATAATTTTCATATCGTCCTGATTTTAAAACGCGAAAAAAATTTTTAGCGGAAATGCTTATTTCTCCTTAAGTGCGGCACTTAAGAGGGGGAGGGCTGTAATACAAAAATATTTTAAAAGAAGGAAATCGCCTATCGATGATTTGCCTTTCAGTCATTGGCTTAACGCGCTCAAAAATGGCCAATGACAGGCCACATAGGCCTCAGACGCGCTGTCAAGCAAAGTTACCAAAAAGTGGTAACATTATTTATTTTTTTCGCGTTTTAAAATCACCACGATAATATAGTTTGTTAAAATACCTTAAATTATTAAGGTATGGATTTTCGAATCGTTATTAATTTGTACTTTTTCTCATCTAAAAACACCAGATGATTTTTTTAGATTCTGCGTAACACCGACACGTTGGGGTCAAGAAACCCGATGTGTGGTCTTATTTTTCTCCAACGTACTCTTTTTGTTTTAAAGGCTCACTTTCGTAATCATGAGTCATAAATCTTGAATTATGACATTCCGGATGAAAATCTAACTACTGTTTATATATCAATAAATTAAGGGCAAATTTTGTTATCTCAATAATTTTGTGTAATTTTTCTAAGTATTGTTCATTTTATTACAATTGTCAACCATTGTGGTAAGCCGCCGTACTTTGGTTTACATATTGAGATAACTAATGATCACAGAAATATTTGCGTTGCCGTTCGACTAGATCTGTGGTCAAAAATTAACCACAATTGGTGGTATTGTACGGTGATGAGTTAATTATAACTGCGCAAATGCGAATTACGACCCAGTAATTTTACGAACACTGGGTAATGATTCGTCAATGAAGTAAGTGGTCAAGTGCTGGTGAATATGGTCAAGAGCCGGAAGTATTAGAAATTAAACTTTAAAATTAGGCAATATTTGTTAACAGAATCATTTAGTGGTGTAGCCCAGTGTACCGAAAATAAAAATTTGTCATACTTTGTCGGGCGGGTCATAGAAAGAATGTTACAAAAAGATCTTCGATGGCTTCATTTAATCACCATGATAACTATTATACACGTATCATGATATACTGTGTAAGTCAACGTAATCAATTCATTACATGTACATTTTTAAGTGTTATTTGCTGTGACTCATAAAATGCACGAATTTTGGGTAAAAACTGAGCTAAACATATGTCTCTGACACGAGTAATAGTATAATATCAAATTATTACAAGTTACAATAATTTTGTACCATGAGTTATTTTTATATCTGGTTTATGTTCTCGCGCCAGAAACGCAGGTTTAGCCAGCCAATCAGTGGCGGTGATTTAAATTAGCATCCAATAAGCGCGCCAATTTGAAGGTAAGTTTTAGGCAGCACGATTTCAGCAATATTTCAGCTAGATACAAGGGGGTCGCGATCAAATTTGGACGTAATACTCATTATACTATTCATAATGTCTAGAAACAAAATAAAATTTAGGTTTTGGAAAAAAACAGTTTGAGATGAGAAAAGAGGTTCCACATACGTTCCTGAAAAATAAGATTTTTAAATGACACAAACTTCTCAGCAATACCTTCAGCAAACTTATTTCGCATAGGGATTCTTTATAAAATGATGAACGGTATTTTCTTCCAACAATGTTTCAAAAAATTCATAAAAATTTGGGAACAAAAGTATTTACGGGTTGAGTATCATTCAAACTGCTCTTCGTTTCAATATGTAACATATTTTCCATCAGGTTTGAAATTTCGTCAGTCGATACGACACTAAAAACAGAAACCATTAACAAACCATTTTTTGAATTAGATGATAACACCCAAACAATAAATTGTTATGGTCAAATTAAGAAAATAACTAAAACAGAAAATGCGTCGCTTACGATTTATTACCGTTTTTCGTTTTTTTCTTTAATCACTCATGATTTTTTATTATGGCCTAATCTTTTATGTCCTCATAATAAATACGGTCATGAATACGCTACCCCTTTGAAAATATTTTTCAACTGCAACCCATTTTATTGAATACACCACCTACCTACGTAAGTTAACAAAACTTTTGAAAAAAAATTTGTTAAGTTACGTGCATTTTGGTAAGTTATAAGCATTTTTAACTTTCGTGGGTAGGCCGTAAGTGGAACTTCAAACTTCCACTGTGCAATTGCTGGAAAACTTTTGAAAAACTGTTAATTTATGTGAATTTAGGATTTTTTGTCAAAAATTGACAAAACTGTGAAACTTACGTAAAATTAGGCCTCTTTTTTTATTTTGTTACAGTTTGAGGACAAAATTGGATATTTACAAAATGGTACATGTCAAGGATATCATAATTGATCATGAAAGGTGCTAAGTTACGTGAATTTTGTTAACCTACGTGAATTTTGTTAACCTACGTGAATTTTGTTAACCTACGTGATTTTTGTTAACTTACGTGGGTAAGGCGTAGGGGGAAAATTGCCGCGAGTAGACTCTTAAGTTATGTGAATTTTGTTAACTTACGTTAATTTTGTTAACTCACGTGAATTTTGTTAACTTACGTGATGTTAACTTACGTAGGTAGGTGCGACGTACGTACGACGTCAGCGCGACGACCGCTACCACCAAATTTGGGGGTTTTCGGAACACTGGTGTATGAGGATCAATTTCAATCCGCAAAACGCGTTATTGATGAAGCAGTTGTGGCTAATCCAACAGAAAAGAGTAGTCCAGAGCTAATAATAGTCTTTTTAACCGGTAGACATTTTGTTAACAAATACATTTCTCTGTAAAGATGGATTTCCGTATCAAGTACTACGTTGTTGATTCTATAAACATTTACGTGAAGAGTGAACGTCGTTTAGCTTTAGAGGTTTTTGGTGAAAGTTATACACAGAAAGGTTTTGAATAAATAACTGAAAATTACTTTTGATTTGATATCCGGATTCTGTGAACGGTGATTATTATTCAAACTAACGAATATTGTATTCGGAATACACAAACCGGGAAACGTGTAGGCAAAACTATGAGAAATATCTATCCAGCACCCTTTTTTCAAAATTCAAATTTCCAAAATTTAAGGCAATATAAAGACGTTTTAACGCCGCCTATGTTATAGTGGTATATACCGGTAGACTACCGACGGTAGTTTTTATATTTCCGTGTTACTTTTATATTTCTGTGGGCGAAAATTGAAAAACTACCGCGTTTACCGGCTAATTTTGCCGAATCGTAGAGCTGGAAGAGTTACTAAGAAAATATGTAAAAATCGTTTTTTTAAACGTCTGAAGCTGACGCTAGAATTTTTTTAATACTGAAGGCTAAGTTAGCCTTCAGTATTAAAAAAATTCTAGCGTCAGCTTCAGACGTTTAAAAAAACGATTTTTACACATTTTCTTAGTAACTCTAGGGTAACTCTAGGGTGTCCGCGGTTAAAATCGAGGGTCTTAAAATCACTTTTAAAGCTTGTGCAACGGGTTCAGCATCTTCCACTGAGCAAAAAATTTCATTACGACAAATTCCTAACTTTAACTCTTAAGGGTCAAAATGGGCAAAAACTACTTTTTTTTGAGAAAAAATTAANCAAATACCATTGACGTCAATGCTTCACAAAAACTTGGCTCAAAGCCACAATTACGGGTGCCCAAACTCCCGCCGCCGCTCGCTCCGGCCCCATACAAACCCCAAAATAATAAGAATTTATAACATTATCCTCTTTCTACAAAAAATAGAAAGAAAATAACAAAAAAAACGGAAAATAATGATAAATTAAAACGTATGTACGCAACTTAACAGAAGCATTTAAAAAAAAAAGTGTTAAATTCCGTGATTTCCGTTAATTTTACTTGAATTTTAAGTTAAGTTACGTAGGTACGGCGTGGGCGGACAATTTGCGGTGGGAAACTGTTAAGTTACATGTAAACTTGTTAAGTCATATGTTAACTGTTAAGTCAAATGAAAATTGTCAAGTCAAATGCAAATTGTTAAGTCAAAAGAAAATTGTCAGGTCAAATGCAAATTGTTAAGTCAAATGAAAATTGCCAAGACAAATGCAAATTGTTAAGTCAAATGATCAGGGGATGTATTTAAATTTACCCAAAAACGCCCGATCAGATGGGGCTTCCCCCCCCCCCCGAGGAGTCCCGCGGGTGATGGGTTAGTTAATTTTTATATGTATCCATCCCTCATCACCCGCGCAACTTCCTCACGAGGGAAGTCGCATATGATCAATGCCGCAACTGGGTACAATAAATATTGTACACTGGCCGCGGGAAGGACACCACCCTCCATGAGGTTAATGATGGGTTCATGCCCGTTTATGACCCAGAAATAGGCCGCCGATCGGTCCACTCCATTGACCAGGGACACTTGTTCGGCCGTAACGCTCATACGAATGGCCTTACTCAAAGTAAAAATTTGGCCTTGCCGACCTCGTATGTCGGTATGGGTCAAAATGTATACAAGGCCACCGTTACATAGTAATTGCCCAGGAAAGCTAAAGCTTTGGTCATGAAATCGTAAAAAAGTGGGCCTTGGTACTATTTGGAAGCTGTAATTTGCGTCCGCTGCCGTCATATTACTCGGTAGTGCCGGCGAAAACATGTTGTCTGGGGAAAACAAGTTCCCCAGTATGCTTTCTACACTATGCGAGGGGGTAGAAACATTGACCGGTTCTAAGATATAGTGTGTGGGTGCAGTAGTTGTTGGTATTGTATTTGTTGTGGCTGTAGTTGCACCATGTACCGGGGTTGGTGTAGTATTTTGTGTTTGTGCAGCGGGTGTTGGTGTTGTGTGTGTTGGTGTTGGTGTAGTCATGAATCAGCTGTGGCTATTCCAACAGAAATGAGTAGTCCAGAGTTAATAATAGTCTTTTTAACCGGTACATATTTTGTTAACAAATACATTTCTTTGTAAAGATGGATTTCCGTTGTTGATTCTATAAACATTTACGTGAAGAGTGAACGTCGTTGAGCTTTAGAGCTTTTTGGTGAAAGTTATACACAGAAAAATTTTGAATAAATAACTGAAAATTACATTTGATTTGATATCCGGATTCTGTGAACGGTGATTATTATTCAAACTAACGAATATTGTGTTCGGAATACACAAACCGGGAAACGTGTAGGCAAAACTATGAGAAATATCTCTCCAGCACCCCTTTTTCAAAATTCAAATTTCCAAAATTTAAGGCAATATAAAGACGTTTTAACGCCGCGTATCATGTGATAGCGGTATATACCGGTAGTAGTTGAACTCTCCGCTTATTTTTTTTCATTTTGAAACATCAAGCATACGTTTTATTATTTCTTTATTATAATATTTCTCGAAAATTGAAAAACTAATTTTCCCGAATCGTGGAGCTCGAAGAGTTGCTTAGAAAATGTGTAAAAATCGTCTTTTAAAAACGTCTGTAGCTGACGCTAGAATTTTTTGAATAATGAAGCTTTTTGAAAATAAGCGAAGAGTTCATCACGCCCCGTATATGCCACTTAAAATAGGAAATCAGTGTTGAAAAGTTAGGCATGTTAATGCAAGCTTTATATAATTTAACAATTTGTTAAACGTCAATTACATAAATTATATGTCAATTTGAAAAACAAAACATATTTTAATGGATATGTTTTACCAAAGGCATGAATCAACTTTTGCATACATATTTTTTTGTAGGTGATTATCATCACCATTAGGTTTCTTGTTAACATACACAACCTAACCATTTGAATTAATAGTTTTCATTTGCAAGAACAACTAAACATTTTATTGTAATACAGTCCATTTGTTTAACTCACAGGCGGAAGTGCGTGTAAATAGTAACGCAACTGTTTTTTTTTGCCGATTTAAGGCATATGGAGGCCCCGTAGGGCAAAACGGGTATTGGTGACCCCCCCTCAACTTTTCGAGAAAATTCGATTGACGGTGTTTTTGCGTAGGTTGGAGATTTCAAACAGCTCTCTAGGGGGCCCTGGTTGCCCAGATCAATTTCTGAATAGTCAGATCGACGTAGTTTGACGAGCTCTACAACTGGGCTTTACCAGTTTTTTTGAATTATTGCGAATTATTGTGATTTTTTAAGTGCGTGTTTATGCTTCCCCCTGAGAGTTGACTTGTAAAACGTAAGGCCTTGGTATCAGAAGACTAAAAAGACATCTAAAATCGTATTACAAAGTATTGGAATAAATAAAAAGTAACAACAAAATTGAAATCCGACGTACTTATTTTATTGAACATGTTCTTGCAATTTTATTTTAATTTTGTCTTTAGAGTTGATAAACAGCGAGGCGAGTAATAAAAAAGGGGTAAAAGACTTGTAATTGATTTCATTGACTTATCCCCCACACAGAGACTGTGCCACAGACGAACTACAAAATGAGCTTTTGGTAAATAATGTTAAAACGCGTGGTCAACTCGATGACATTATTGAATTTACAAATTCCGAAAAAAAAACAAAATTTTAAATTGAAATAATAATGGTTTTGATGCTGAATCCGATATATCGTAAAAATCCCAAATGTTTGCAAGTTTTTAAAGTTAAATTTTGTGATAGAATGTACAAAATGTTTTATTAAGACTCCAAAGTGTTGTGAAATATGCTTTTGGCGTAGGGCCGCCAACCCAATGCCAACGCAAATTTTCAAAGTTTTGAAAAACGTCCCCGCACACCCTATTGCGGGAGCTATTTGTCTTAGTCAACTAGTTCAAGTAATTCATAATGACGTTTTTCCTTGGGTAAACTTTCCGGTTACTGTTCGACCATTACTTCGGTAGCGTACTTTTCAGGACATCCGTCAACAAAATTGGTGAATAATGACTTGAATATTAAAAAACACACTAAAATTGTTTACATAAAACGGTGCATAAATAGTTCGCAAATAGGTTGTCAACAGACAATAGTGGTGGAATTTTAATTGTCAGCATTACTATATGTTTTTGCTACTTTTCCGGTTTTGTTAACTCTTGGGGTCACAATTGTCATAAAACGGCCTATTCGCCCTCGTATCCCATCAAAACTAGCCCAAATAAAAAATTGCTGATGAATGAAGTATTTTTTTGAAGTACCCTTATAGGGAGTACCCCATATAGGTACCTAAAGTTTCAGAAGTGCTCAGATTTAACTATAATTTGTTATAAAAACACATTTTACGCCAAAGAGTTCATTTTTGAAGTCAAATCAAACTATGAGATCTCCAAGTACTATGAGATAGACCCTGTTAAAAAGTGTTCATTTTTGAAAGAGTGCTCAGAAATGGCAAAAATTTCGTTTACAGGCGTGTTTTGGCCATAAAATTTGTTTTTTGTAGTCAATATACAATCTCGTCAATATACAATTCTCTTCATACAATAATAATATTGATATGAAAAAAGTGTGGTAATGTCGAACAATACTTTATAAAATAAAATTGTTCAAAAATGGCACAGGGACCCGCAGGCACCGTAATAGGGATCGCTTACTTATTCAGATGGACAAGTCACAATGTGACTGTCACATGGTTCATGTGATTAAAAATACGCATAACATATTGTCAGTAAATCTTACAAAGAACCTCAAAAGCAACCTTCGTTTTCTTATTCGGAAAACACGTCCTTGGTACCTTTTGTATACAATTTTTTTGTTCAAATCAATGAGTGTTTCGCAAAGCGCGCAACTTCCAGTATTAAAAAAGGGTCAATTCATCTAAAAATACAATAAAGTTATTACTAAAAATTATAATCAATGTGTAACGTAAATTGCAGTGTTTAGGTCCGCTATCAACCACACTGACATGTTTAGTCTGAAACAAAAAACTTTTTTTAAATATTCTGCAAAAAAAAAACAGGCAGTGTTTTCCAAATCATTTTGTAAGCACATGTGGCAGCCTTTGATAATTTTGTCATTTACCCAGAAATGATAATTGAATTTATAGCATAAATTATATTACTAAATTGATACTGACTCACTACTATCATTAGTCTATTTTCGTTTAAAAATTAGAAAACATAAGGACGATAGGGTCGGTTTATTGACAAATAACTCTAAAAACATTTGATCATTTTGTATAA
>SCLG01000039.1:442951-453206 GCA_004367875.1 Oikopleura albicans
ATTGATACTGACTCACTACTATCATTAGTCTATTTTCGTTTAAAAATTAGAAAACATAAGGACGATAGGGTCGGTTTATTGACAAATAACTCTTAAAACATTTGATCGTTTTGTATAAATGTTCAAGCACGTATTAGGCCTCATTTGGGTGAAGGATATTTCAGCGATCTTTTTTGGTCGCCAAAAACTTGTATTGTGACTGGTTTTGGCGACCACAAAATTGATCGCCAAGTCTTGTCTAAAACACCATTTGGCAATCATGGGGTCGTCAGGTATTTTTTTTAACAACGCTTGGCGACCAATTCCGGTAGATTCCAATTTTACTAGTCCGCTCCTCCTCACGCTCTTGAGAAAAATGTATTTAATAATGGCGTTAGGCCTTAAAGAAGGCCGGACAAACCCTAAATATGTAGACGGAATAGTTGGGAAATATGCAAAAAGGTGGCCGGATAAGTGCAAAAGCCGCGACTCGCGCAATACCAAGTAGTTATTATATAATGATAGACCGGTCGCAACAACCAACCAGCGGTTCTAGTTCTCAAATCCTGCAAAACAGCAGTAATTACATCTCCTGATACTATAAATGGCTTGTGGGAGTTAATTTCAAGCATCTATGTACACCTATGCAGATGTTAATATTTTATGAAGTTTTTATTGGAAAGCTATCTCTGAAGAAATATACGGTAAAATGGATAATCGTAATTGGTTATTGCGCCACTTTTAATTTCACCTGCAACATGCTAGAACCTCAATTTCGCGAAACGTGCTGTTTTTCAAGGTGTGAAATATTTAGTACCCCACAGTTCTAAACAGTTGAAATTACCACTGGATAATTGACTTATGATCGTTTTCATGAAAACAAAAAATTAGGCATCATAAACATGATGGTAACCGCGTTCTATATTACGTTCAATATTCTGTTTTTTATATAATATTTTAATTTGATCCCCCGACATATTAATTACGTTGTTTCGACTTTTAGTACGTGTTTTAAAAAGAAAGTTGATGACGCCAACATTAATTTCAAGTGGCCCTTTGAGACTATTAACTTTTTTACAAATACTTTTTTAATACGTGAACTACAATTCTATTCAAGAAAATAAACATAGTGGCTCTTAAAATTTCATTTTGTAACTCTCCAATTGTTTTAGTAATACCGTTTACAAATACGCATAAATACGGTAGATTTTTCTTAATTAACTCTTAGGGAGAAGTGTGTGAGGAGGTCCAGTTGGGTCATTCTAGTCCGTTTTATCCAGAAAATTTCCTTATGTTGATTTGATGATGGTCATGACTCATAAGTTATGAGTCATAACTCAAAAGTAGAAAACTTAAAAACAAAAATCGAAATTTTAAAACAGAACTAGTCTTACAATTTTTGAGATATTTGATGTGTTGTCCCCGTAAACGAAGCGTATTAATAAAATACACAATCGTGCATTGCCGATTTTTGGAATAAGGTCTCATGAAACAAATATTTGGGTTTTTTTCTTTTACAACCCTGCACCCAACTACCCAAAGGAGTTAAACTAAAAATATGACCGAAGTTCCTCATGGGAGTTAACTGCGCCAACTGATTATAATGTAAAATACTTCCAATTTTTGATGTCATAATGCATGCCATAAAGGAATATGTCATCTGTCATTAATACTCACTTTGATACTGCGCTATAGTTAGACTGATTTTCTTGATTACTGATTCGTGCTATGGGCGAATCAGTTGGTAAGCGTTTTGGTATCAGCATTTTTTTTTTCTTGCTCTCACTTTTCACATCGCTATACTTTATTTTTTTTGTCCAGAGCTTCCTACTCAATCGTTTGACCCCACACGATTCGCAGTTTGTGCAATAATTTTTTATATAGAGAAGTTTGCCAGCAATCAAGATGCCGCGTAAGTTAACTTACTATTTTGTGAAAATAAGTTAAAATTTCATTTTAAATTAAAAAAAATTAGGTTCAAAAGTGCATGCTAGGAAAGCACAAAACAAAAAAGGATTTTTTTTCTTTGTTTTTATACAGTAAATTGCTGAAACATGACTTCTGACTTTAAATTTTGAGCTACTGTAAATTTTGACCAAAAAATATATTTTTTTTATAAATTGTCAATGGTATTTTTCAGTCTTAAAATTGAAAATTTATCATTTTACGAAATATCGATTTTTTTCTGAATGTAATCAGGTTTTGTAGTCATTTTCGTTTTGGGCGTATATTCATCCAGTGTTCGAAAAGTTCGCCAACGCTCAAAATTTCCCCAACGCCCAACGCAAGGGTTGGCCAACGCTCAGATTTTCCCCAACACTGATTACATCGATTAATTTGTTTTTCGATTTACGTTAATAATGTTTTTTAACTTCGAATCTGTTGTTCGTTTTCAACTACCACCGCCGTTTATTTAACGGTGAATTTAAGCTTAAGCTAGCTACCCAAAATGTGCATATCTGTTAAGTTTATTAACCAGGTCTACTACCGTTTGTTTTTTTAATTTTTGTGCATAAAATAGTTAATTTTACACTTTTACGTCGCGTCTAGTTCAATCCGCATAATATTTGCGGCTGAGCCCCGGAATACTAAATAATAAATTCGCACTGAACCGCCAACATTTCATGACGAGTAGCCTTGCTACAAACCTAAGCGTAAATTTGTTGCCAAATATGCCTAGTCTAGTTTTCTAGCTACTAAAGTCAAATACTGGTGGTGTCAGGGAAATTCGATTACTAATTAATCCACACGTATGAATTAACACGTCACACTATTTACCCCTCACTGTCGGTAATTGTCAAAACCGACACAAACGTATAGCAACCGGAAAAGAAAAACCCCTGTAGTTTTATGGAAATTTCGCTTCAACCTTACATTACATAGAACAAATTGAATTAAATTTAATCAGAACAAATTTTAATGTGAACAATTATATTTTCAAACATTGTCCATGTAACAAAAAAGGAAGAAATTGTTATTTGTTTTTGGCGTTGATATGGTAACGCGGCCGATCAAATTTGAAGCGCGAGACAATTAAGGTGTTACGCGGACAATACATATCATAATCTACATTTTTGGAATATGAGGAAAATATTATAATGAATTTTTGGCAATAAGTTTGTCTTTAACGCGAGCAAATTAAAAGATATTCCTTGATTAAAGAACTAAGTTAGTTATTACAGTATGAGGTATTATAACGCGTTTCTCGCTTTCTGAGCTTATTATAATACAAAATTTCAAAAAAAACTTATTATTTTACCCACTACTATAGACTATACTGTAATATTAGTTATTAGTTTAATACCGGTGCTGTACGGTGCTGGGTTTAATTCTAATCGCAAATGTACATTTCGCAACTGGTTTTTGATTGTTGAATTTACAGTTATTGTTAAGTCAAAAAGATGGACTTCAAGGCGTCCGACCGGATCGCGGTTAAAAGCAAAAGTGAGGGGACGCCTAAATTGAAGAAGAAAAGTCGATTCGACCAACCACGAGATGAGTCCCCTGCGCCAACACCGAAACTCAAAAAGAAAAAATCGATTAAAGAAGAACCAAAAGTTGGCATAGACTCTCCTGGTATGTATTTTCCCGCCCAATTGACATAATAAATATTTTCGAAATTGTCAAAAATATTTTACCAGTCAAAAATATACAATGTACCGGTAACAAATTGTTATATTTAGAAAAACTGCACTTTCGCATACATTGTACGGTCCCGGGTTAAGAATGACTCATACGTTGGCCACCGGTAAATAACGGTGAAACCAGAAATACCAGAAAACTGACAAAAATCGGATTCTCGACCTCAAAAAATAGTATCCCAAAGATTCGTGATTTTAAGAGTTGGTACCCACGAGATATCGAGTCTAGATTCTGGACCGTGGACAGCCTAGCCCTTAATATCTGTCAATATATGAAGTGTTAAGATATGGTCAAAGTGTAAAAGTACCTTAATAATGGTTGATAATAACGACAAATTGTTTGTTCAATTCTTAGGTTAAGCCCGAGTAACATTCTCCATTAAACTTTATTCATCTAATATCACATAAAAAACATACGGAAATGGAAGCAGAATAAATAGCTGTGACAATTTGACAGACCATAGGTGTCGATGATAGCCTTAGGTCGATTTAGCACTTTAGCTTCATGAGATAACAACTCAGCAAGTTGTGTGCTTATTTATACTTTCGTATTTTTGACACATACTTTGGNTTAAAGCACAAGTGGCCGGATAAACCCGCAGGTGGCCGGATAAACCCTCAGTGCGTGGGCGGGATTGACGAAAAACTTTTGGGAAAAAAAGTGGCCGGATAAGCGCTCGAGCGGGCAAAGTGGCCGGATAAGGGGGGGCCGGATAAACCCTCAGGCGGTGTAATACAAAATTTCACAAAAAAACTTGTTATTTTACCCACTACTATAGACTATAATACTAGTTATTAGTTTAATACGGTGCTGGGTTAAATTCTAATCGCAAATGTAAATTTCGCGGTAGGTTTTAGATTTTTAAATTTACAGTTATTGTTAAGTCAAAAAGATGGACTTCAAGGCGTCCGACCGGATCGCGGTTAAAAGCAAAAATGAGGGAACGCCTAAATTGAAGAAGAAAAGTAGATTCGACCAACCACGGGATGAGTCCCCTGCGCCAACGCCGAAACTCAAAAAGAAAAAATCGATTAAAGAAGAACCAAAAGTTGGCATAGACTCTCCTGGTATGTTTTTTCCCAAATATTTTTGAAATTGTCAAACAGTTAGATTGCCAAAAATATACTGGTAACAAATTATTAAATTTCGAAAAACTGCCCTTTTGCATACATTGTACGGTCTCGGGTTAAAAATGACTCATAGGTTGGCTACCGGTAAATACCGGTGAAACCAGAAATACCAGAAAACTGATAAAAATCGGATTCTTCACCTCAAAACATGGGATTCCAAAGATGCGTGATTTTAAGAATTGGTGCAAACGAGATATTGAGTCTAGATTCTGGACCGTGGACAGCCTAGCCCTTAATATTTGTCAATATATGAAGTGTTAAGATATGGTCAAAGTGAAAAGTACCTTAATAATGGTTGATAATAAAGACACATTGAATTGTTAATTAAACCAATGTATAAAGGTAAATTATGTCGACCTTCTTCGGAACCAGTCTTGTTTGTTCAGTTCTCAGGTTAAGCCCGAGTAACATTCTCCATTAAACTTCATTCATCTAATATCACATAAAAACATACGGAAATGGAAGCAGAATAAATAGCTGTGACAATTTGACAGACCATAGGTGTCGATGATAGCCTTAGGTCGATTTAGCACTTTAGCTTCATGAGATAACAACTCAGCAAGTTGTGTGCTTATTTATACTTTCGTATTTTTGACACATACTTTGGCCAGCATTTTAGTACAGATTTGATTTACAGTACATATTTGGATTTGGACCAATGCCGTATGGATAACAAACAATAATATAAAGTTAATAATTTGTCTAATTGGTCATAACTCCCAATGGTCCACTCGTGACGATTATCACCATATTTCTTTAAGAGTCACAATACACATCGTGAATAAAAATCAACTTAATATCACAAAACGCTTTTAGGCTCATTTTTGATATATAACCCGCTGGTGTATTGCGAGTTTACCGCTTATTCGTATTTGTACATTCATCTTGTATGTTCCCAAATTAACCTATAGCGTTAAGTTAAAAAAATATGGCATACTACTAGACCACTCATTGCATTAACTCAACACATGTAGTCTCCAAAAAGTGGCAAGTTAACGTAACTTGAATTAAGATATTTTGTCGAATTAGGTTGACCCATAGTTGTCGTTATGTAAAATAAATCGTAACTAAAACCCCTATTATTTTAAGCACCGAAACCAAAAGAAGACTTGGTGATCCATCCGATTAAACAAGAAGAGGCTAAGGCCGAAAAGGCTGCAGAAGGGGTGCAATACAATTGGTTAAAATTGGCGAAAATTATTGATTATTCGTCTTGTTATTACTACAGTCCTCGTCCCCGAAACGGGTGGTTTTTTTTTGAAAAAACACCCCTTTCGGAGACACCCGTTTAGGGGAGAAGGACTGTACTATTCTTTACCATTTCTACAGTATAATTTATGTACGCATTCAAGTTAGAAAAGAAGTAGTTGCATTTTTGACTATTTGTTTAACACCCCAGATAGAAGCAGTAAAACCAGCTGAACCGGTTGCGCCGCCAAGTCCGGTTCCAACACCAAGCCCAGAGCCGCCAGCTATCGAACCCGCCGATGGTGAAATTAACGAATCTTTTGATCCAGAAGAACGTGACCCCGATGGGAAATGGTTTATTGTCAAGAAACCATCAAAAGTCTCTACCAGCGAAGGCACGATTCACAAATTTTAATGGCACGGTTTCCACTGGTATAAATTTTTGTCCGTATGCGGTAGATACCACATGCAGGGACCACATGAAGGGCCAACGCAAATTTTGAATCTTGCCCCAACGCAAAATTTGCCCAAATTTACAACCCTGGTCTATAACCTCAACTGAGAATGACTATTAAAGGGTTCACTTTTCTTGAAAAACCCAGACTGGACTGTCCTGAGTTAGTTCCTATAATGTGAATCCCAAAAAAGGTGAAAACGTTGCAATCACAATTATTGTTGCAAAAGGCGACCCGCTTCATCCGCCACGAATTCAATGGATTAAAGGAAAATGGAATGAAATAACTGGCGGAGATAGATACACAATCGACGCTGACGAAAATAAACACACGCTCACTTTCCGATCCCCAAAAATGACCGACTCGGGCGTTTACACAATTAAAGTCTCCTCGGCTTCTGGTGCCATCGAGTCTAAAACATTCGACTTAAAAGTAGGACCTGAAAAAAGTGCCAATCCTGGAATTATTGTCGTCCGTGGGAAATTACCGTGAGTTCAAATACATATGTTATAAACGTAGGAATTACTGTTGTTTAAACTGGGATTTGGATTGAACCGTTTACGAAATATTTAATGAATAAAGTTATGAATACTAGGAAACAAGTTCAAGATGAAGATGCGGACTTCCGTGGAAAATTGAAGAAAGTTCAAAAGCCGCCATCTCTAAACAAAGATAACGAGGGTGTCCACGGTGATATTTGGACTATACTTCGGGATGCTAACCCCCGCGAATACGACCGGATTGCCTTTAAACATGGCATAAGAGATCATCGGGCAATGTTAAAACGGTTAACTGGTGCGAAGAAACGCAACAAGAAATCGCCAGGTATTTTACCAGATAATTATATATTTATCAGCAAATTACTACCGGTTGAGTTTCATGAAAATTGGCCGAGCGTTTCTAGTATACCGTGTCGGCATATTTTAATATGATACCAATTGGTACAAAGACCAATTTTCCCATTTTTTATTTTGAATTGGGGTGCCCTCCTTCCACCCCTCTATAAATGCCGCATTCATAAAGAGGGTGAAAAGACGGACCCCAATTCAAAATAAAAAGGGAAAAATTGGTCTTTATATCATTTTAAAATATGACGACACGGTATACTAGAAACGCTCGGCCGATTTTCATGAAACTCAACCGGTTGTGGTATTACCATGTACGTATTTGTTTCTTCTTGGTGTTAGGGTGCGTGAGTTAATTTTATAAATACGATTTAAACGGAATTAAATTTATCACATTAAAGATAGACCACCAGTAGTGTATCCGTTTTCATAATTAACTCTGACAAATCATTAACCATTTTTCGCACATAAAAGTCGCCCAAGGGTTTTGCGAGATGTTAATAGTTGTATCCGTTTCCCATTATCATACAAAAGCTTGTCAACTGTCCATTTTTATGTCCTTTTTTTCTCAAGGTCAGGAAGTATTGATTAGATCGCATCGAAACTGTGGCCATTTTCATCCGGTCGCCCTCCGTCCATATAAAACATTCTTCTGAGTAGCGAGTTCAATGTTAAATTGCTTAAATTAGCCTTTTTAATTAAATTACCGGTCCATAAATGACGGGCATAGCGGACGAAAATTATCGACCACGATGATAAAACCCAAAAAACTTTCTTTATATTACATGTAACATATACATACATATTCCATGTAACATATATAATATGATACAATTTTCAGCGTTTCGAAATCGACATAATACAATCGAAAAATCGGATTAAAATTTTGAAATAAATCGGACTGGTGAAAAGTAGACTTATGGAAATTCCGTCAAACTGTTAACTAAATAAACTTGAAAATTTGAAAATAAGCCATGTGCGCCTTTATCTTTCAAAACTGATTTGAAAAAGTCAAACATAATTGAAGATAAAATTGAAAGATAACGGTACAGTGGTTCTATAAATTATGTTTCTGGTCCATTAATAAAATCTGGAAGATGTACAAAATAATTGCTCACAAATTATAGGCTATAATAGAATTTCCAAAATAGTCTTGCGGTATTAATAAATAAATTTTAGCATTTGAAATCCGTTTACCTGACACAAATGCCTATCATATCGGCGACAAAATCGTGCTGGAAACTGAAGTAGCGAACGAAGCCGTTCAGACCAAGTGGTTCCGCAATGGGACGGATTTGACCAATAATTCTCACGCCAAAATCGAGGGTCGTGGCGTTCTCCGGCGGCTCGTCATCGACTCGGCAAACTTACAAGATGACGCGCTTTTTGAATGCCGCACGGCGGAAGAGAAAACTTGCTGCGAGGTCTTTGTCCATGAACCGCCGGTGACGCTCATTAAGGGCTTTGACGACATTCAGTTAGTCGAAGGCGAATCGGCCCACTTTTTTGCGCGCTTGAGTCTATGGTTGTAAATTATAAAATAATTGGATTCGAAAAAATAATAGCACTTCATGCGCCGTGAGTCATGACGGTTGAAAGTTTTATACGGACACTCAAATGAAGAGGGTAATTTCCCGCAAGTATCCGGGATATCGTGTCTGATGATTCTAAATTAGTGTCCACAAAGTTGAGTTCACAAATTATTGATTCTATTTTCGTTATCTACAGTAGTAAAATTATTAGACACGTCGTCCTTGACTCATTGGCGCCAACGTTGTATACCTACAAGTAAAAAATCACTTGCCAGAAAATAGTGCAAAAAGACAAACAAATTTAGAATGTGGGTTTTAAGACAGTTCACCATATTAGTGTGGTGCGATAATATTGAACGAGTTTATAACCATTATAAAGTGTAGACCATGGTCGATATCGACTACTAAAGGACGGAATTGAACTAACGCCGTGCGACCGCTATAAAATCACTCGTGAAGGGGCCAATATTTCATTTGAAATTTCTCCGGCAAAACACGAAGACGCCGGATTCTATGAAATTCAGGCAAACGGTGAAAAATCGTTCGGTGAATTGATTGTGGACGCAAAACCCGTCATTTTCAAATCAGGACAGAGTTACATTTTGACATAATCGTTTTTTCTAAAAGTCAAATCACTATAAATTCATCGTAGGGTTCATTATTATTATTAAGTTCAGTTGAAAACATGCCAGTTTTTTTTTAATCTATGATCTACTGGTCAAAAAAAAAGTTCAAAGTTTTTTTTGCAGTAGTCGTAACGGAAGTCCGAAAATAAAAAAAGTATTAATAGATGTTATTTGTTTCACATGTCGAAAAATATGTTTTTTTTGGTAATCGAATTCAATACTAGTGATCTATATATTGTGTAAATGATTTACAGTAAAGTTTACAAAGTAAATTTTGTGCAACTCCGAATTTAGGCTTCTCCGACATGACGGTTAGCTTTCACGACGATGCTGAATTTTCGTGTGAAGTGGCGGACCCTGAAGCTACCGGTAAATGGTTCATAAACGGGCAAGAACTCAAACCGGAGGAAAAAAGTGATCGAATCACGTGCGTCAATGAAGGCGCTTCCCGAAAATTAATCATTAGAGACATCAAAATTGCCGACCAAGGCGAATATCAATATGTTGTGGATGGCAAGGATGGCAAGCAGCCGACATCGTTGACAGCATCATTAAAGGCGTATAGTGTGACTGTTCAGAAAGAAAAAGTCCCGCCAAAAATTTGTTTGAATGTTGCCCTGACGAAAGAAATTGTCATCAAGGCTGGTCATAAGATGACGCTTGATGTCCCAATTGCCGGTGATCCGATGCCGGTTGTCGAATGGCGACGGGGTGATGAGGTATGGATTTAATAAAGTTACTCAATAATTATTACTTTGTTTCGCATTTCCAATTGTGCACTCAAAAATACGATCCATTAAAATTTCAAGTCTCAAAGTTCCAACGGGCTCACATCGTGCACCAAAAAACCAAAAAATA
>SCLG01000039.1:454331-468244 GCA_004367875.1 Oikopleura albicans
CCGCACTACCCATTTGAAATAACAGTTGGCATTTAAAGCAACAATTTTCATTGGAAATAACACTTTTTGTGAAAAAATGATCAGGTAGTATTTTAAGGGTTAATGATTCCATAACCCTTAAATGGGCGTTTTATTTCTACCAGTCTACTATTTTCACGCAAAGCCTTTAAAACAATCACCAATATAAAGTCTATCATTTAGCATCCAAAATAATCAATTTTTATTAGATAAACCAGGCCCGCCCGGCATTCCCGTTATATCTGAACTTAACAATGAATGTTGCCGGGTCGACTGGACGCCACCGATCAACGACGGCGGTTGTCAGATTGACGGCTACATAATTGAGCGGAAAAAAGTGAACTCGGAGCGATGGATTCGTCTGAATGCAAAATTAATCACGTTTCACAATGACTTGGCACGCCGAATGGTGGAAGGCAATACGTATCAGATTCGCGTAACTGCCGTTAACGACTGTGGCGTTGGAGACCCGTCGCCCCTATCTGTCTCGTTTACGCCAATGGCGCCCACTAGTGAAATCCCCTCGATTAGAAAAGGCGCCACCACCGACAGCTCTATTGAGGTCAAATGGGAAGCGCCTATTGACCAAGGGCCCCTTGGAATGCTGGGGTATCATATACAGTTTCAAGTTTGGGCTTCAAATGCCATTTATTTTATCGACCCATACTAAATTATAAAAAAAATATCTCCACGTTTTATCATCGAAAACATTTTTGAGAACTTTTATGGAAACAATCTTAAAGTAACAAAATATTTTAAGTAAATTACGAATGACAGATAAAAATGTAGTACTTTTGAAACCCGGTAACTAGTGTTGAAAAATCCAGAGTCTGAAAATCCAATCATGGATTGTGAAGAAGACGAATGGCATGATTGGAGTCGTAAAAAACTTGACCCTTCATTAACATCTCAAGTATTAGATGGCCTTGAAACCGGCAAAACATACATGTTCCGAATGGCGGCCGAAAATGCGGCTGGAAAGTCAAAATGGACCACAATTGGTCCAATCGTCTGCGCCGAATCGGTCGAAGACCCCAAAATCTTGATGCCCCGAGTTTTGGCACGTTTGGTCAAGATTCATACGGGAGAAAAAGTGCATTTTCAAGTCCCATTTCTTGGAAAACCAAAACCNAACTTAAAATTTATAGAAAAAAAAATCGATTTTCCGGTGAAAAAAGTCGAAAAAAGCGGACAAGCCCACACAAATTCAATCACAGAACGCCAATGCGGCATAACCATGCTTCGAAATTTTATCCCCGCTATTACTATTCGTTGACTCCTCATATTTGAAAAATTATGAAATCATGAAATTGTTTATCTGGTGCATTCTGTTTTTTTGAAATCTATTTTTCTCGTATTTTTCGGGAAATATTGCAATATTCGTCGTTTTAAATTTCGAAACTGTTGATTTGTTAAATCAAACTTTGTATGTTAACTCTTTAGACATATAAGATGATAAATAAAGGACATTGGAATAAAAATAACTCAACGAAAACAGTTTAACAAGCGAAATACCATCAGAACTATTCCCAATATCAGCATATACTGATACCCGTTGAAGTTAAAATTTTTTAGATTTTTCGCAATTTATCTATCCTTATGAACTTGAAAACGCCGCTTAAAGCTTTTATACGCATATTACTTGATATTAGTGTGCCTTAAAACGAAAATTTAGATTATGTTATTCCTAAGGTGGTTACCACTCTTAAAAAATCAAAACGTGACAAAAAATTTAATTTATCTGAATCGAATTGATCTGAAATCAAAACTCGTCGATTGTAAAATTATCGATACAGAGGGTTGCCAGATAAGGGCCCCTCAAATAACGGTCGCCTTCGCCAAATAAGGGTCGTTTTTTTTCGTGGTGTACTCAAATTACCGCAACCAAAACATGAACTCTTGATGAGGTACCTTTAGAGGGCAATGTCACTATCAGAAATACCGCGGCCATTTCGACACTTTACATTCGTACTGGATACCGGGAAGATACCGGTGTGTATGTGATGCGCGTCGCAGTTGGTGATAAGGTCGCCAAATCATTCATCAAATTGGCAATGGTTGAGGAACCGACAAAACCGCGAAATGTCAAAATCGGAGAAATTATCGGTACTTCGGTGCAATTAGCGTGGGAGGCGCCAAAAGATGACGGTAACACGGAAATTATTGGATATCAAATTGAAAAACGTGATAAGCGATCCGGACCAGATAGTCCGTGGTATATTGTACATGAACGAGTAAGTAATACTAGACTTTTAAAATGACAAGTGCAGCCTGTGACAGCCTGTCCTGTTTCCGGCTGCCTGTCCTGTTTCTGGACGTTTATTTTTTGTTCAAAAAAAGTGGTTGATAATGAGCGTAGAAAAATGTGGAAAAATAAAGCTCTCAAAATTTCTGTAGCAAGCTATAGAATTTTTTGAAGGTTTAAAAAAACTGACCTCCAAAAATTCTAGAGCTCGCCACAGACATTTTTAGAATTTCATTTTCCCACTTTTATTAAATTTCCAAGTTTTATAATTTGGCAAACTTGGTTTTTACTTTAGTGGGATGTACTTTAGTGGGATGTACTTTAGTGGGATGTACTTTAGTGGGATGTACTTTAGTGGGATGTACTACCTAAGTGACCGTTTTGGCGAAACAAATTCGTAATAGGGATCAACAGAGCCGAGTCAGATCTAAGATATAAGACAAATTCAAAAATAATTTTCTTAAAAAATGAAGATTTAAATAATTTATCGTTTTAGATTCGGCACTGCAAGTGTTCAATTGACGACTTGATTGTTGGTAATGACTTTCAATTCCGCGTTTCGGCCTTTAACGAATGTGGACTCGGTGAGGGTTCATTCACGAAAGACTTTGCGACTATAGAAAAAGAAATTACAATTTATCAGAGGCCGGTCTACGAAGAAAAAGTCGAAAAAGATGCCCCACAATTTACCATGAACTTGAATAATCGAAAACTAACACTCGGTTATACCGGAACGCTGACGTGTTCGGTGAGGGGTCATCCGAAACCAAAAATTCGTTGGTTCAAAAATAAAGGACGGTACAAAATAATTTACTCACCAAGAAATAGTAATCTCAGCCAAAAAAAACTCTTGAAACGAATTACTTACGCCAATTATTGTCCGTTATTTATCGGCAATCAACTGTCGCGTTAAAGCATATCTGGTTCGACAGTATCAGTAATACTGGCTATCCGTCCTTTTAATAAGAGATAGCCGCTATTTTAAAATTCATAATATGTCGCGTCAAGGCTCATTTTTCGAATTAAAGCAAAAACCAAAAATCGGTTTTCCTTACTTGTTTAAATCACAAAATTATTATGTACCAAAAAATAGTCGAAATTATTGACAATCCAAAATATAAAATGTCGGCGGGAATGGGCGTCTGCCAGTTGGAAATTCGCCGCCCACGTCTTGGTGATGCCGGAACGTACACTTGTCTGGCAAGTAACCCCCACGGCGACGCCAGTTGCGAATCAACCGTCATTGTTCGCGAACCAAAATAACTGTACGAGTTAAAAAAAAATCCAGAAAACAAAAACCATGGCTATTTGTACACCCTGTAAATCAGACATATTAGTAGTATATTTTAGGAAATAAATGAATGAGAAAAATATAATCCCGATTTCTACATTTCATGTTATCGATTTGATACAGTTTGGGGTAAAATAACGTGCTTTTCGCTTTCTAAAATTTTGCATTTTAAAAGGCTTAAAAACTAGAAAAACGAGAAGCGCGTTATTATACCTCATACTGTATTTATGATGACTATAAAAATCCGGTATCGACCGTCAAACCGGGTACTTTCAAGAACCGCAAGTTATGTGAATTTTTCCTGGTAATGTTACAGTAGTTTGTAAAAAACGGTCAAAACATCCCCGATTCGGTCGACATACCGGTCGGTACGGTATCATTAACAAAATCAAAACCGACGAACAATAGATAAAACCTAATTTATGCCATACAGAGAGCCGTTCGGTATCGGCTTCGATTTTCAAAGCCATACAATGAAATCATAAAAGATTAACCCGATTTAATATTTAGCCGATATCAATCAAAATTTTATCAACACTATTGTGCGGGAAAATCCGTTTAAACAACTTTCATATGCAATAATCATCCTCCAAATTCATAAGGGGTGATTTTTTAAGCATTCCAAGAAAAACATTCCACGTCGTTCAAGCTGGCATTTATTTTGATTGGCGATTTTATCCTCCAAAATTAATTGTGCACATATCATCTATTTAGATCAAACATTTTTTTGATTTACATTGTCAATACAGTATAACATCTAGCATAAATAACTTTTAATACACAGGGCACCCAGTTAACCGCGGTTAACCGGCTATTTGGAACGAACAAACTGCGCATCCTGTGTATTTCGATACGAACCTCGGTCGAACCTTTTATTAACCGAATTAGTGACCAGATATTTTCTAGACAAGATTTTTAATACATAGGCTATGTAACATAGCCCAAATGTCACGTTGACAGTTCACGATAATCAAATAAATTCTGAAAAGTGTATTATAAGGTCAAAACGAGTTGAACTCAATGCTAATGAATTTAAAATGTGTCTTAACTCCTGCGGGCTGCTACTCGCCTTGATAACTTACTCGAATTGCGTTAAGCGACACCTTGTGTCAACATCAAATTTTATTTTATCGGTTAGTGGGTTGTTGAGAACTACCGTAATCGATGATAAGCCCAAAATGATATTGGAATTACAGGTGTTTTTTCTATAAACATGCATCAAAAACTTTTATCTATTTTGAACCACAAGTAAAAGTAAAAAAAATAAAACAACCAAAACAATCTTGAATATCTGCATCACTTTATAATATGGGCACAATACTATTCAAGTGTATTTTCGTAATTTCGGATTTTATTTGTACACAACGGTATAATACTTAATATTTTACTATAATATTTAATTTAATCCGTCCTTACGTTTAACGGCACGAAGTGTGGTATTCGGTATAATGCTAATTTAGATGACCCTAACAAGCTGTGGAATAAAATTAATAATTAATGTCATTGTGAACTCAATAAACTTTTGTAATTCTGTATTATGACCGAATGCACATAATATATTAGTTCGCTTTTACTGAGTTCGGAAATGTCCGACCGGCAAAAAACCATTAATACCGTAATTATACATTACAATTAATACGTTGAACTTGTGCGGTACATCAGTGTTTCTAATCATTATAATGGATGCATTAGTAACTAGTTTATACAGTACAGGTGTGCCAATTAATGGTAAGTTTCGCGTTTCTACCCTTACTCGGTATGAATTTCATATTATGAAAGTGTTGCGTCGTGGGCGCACAAACTGTCTGAAATTATTCTTCATACAACAAATACTTTCATGTCTCATGAAAAAGGGGTCCTTGATTATTTTAGTAAAAAGACTTTCTGGATTGTGCAAAAACGACGCAGTAAACTTTACTAGGTTAACATTCGAGATACAGAGGGTGCGTAATTAACCGCTCAGTTAGCAGTTAACCGTCCACTTTCACGCCACAAAATTAACGCCTACATGATCTAATAATCAATCGAGTTTTTTTTTGTCATTCCGAGGAAAATCGGCTACGCTGTTTGCTGTTACCCGTCCACTTTCCAGAAAAAAATGTTGAACGATTAATTTGAAAAAAAATCGACCTTTCTTCATCTACTCTTAAATTTAAATTTGCTGTTATCCAGTTTGTATTTTTTGCCGATTCAAACCGTGCCAAACCAATCAATTTGAGTTCTAAGCATGTGGTTGACCGCGGTCGGTCAAATGTACCAATGGGTTAATAAGACAATGACTATGAGCATGCGATGACAAGACATATGTCACTTTGGTGAATATGATAGTATGCGGTCCTTATTTACCACTAAATAACCATTTAGTGGCCAATTTCAGTATGCTCACGTAAGTAGGCAATTTCTCCTCTGAATATTGACAGTTATGAAAGTCAATATTTGTCATTTGTCATACCGGTTTTTGATCGCTTATTTGACCGCCGAATTACAAAGGCGGTTATTGAACCATAAATTAAACTGTCGGTGCGACTAAATTAGTATTATAGTACTGGCATGTTGTAAACTTTAATTAGAATAAATTTAGTGGAATAATAGTGAGATAATTAAGAACAACCATATATATATTTATTATCTGATATTTCGGAATTGGTGTACCCTCACTTGGACAATATTTAGAACTTGTGCAAAAACGAATTTTCCCAATTTTACGGCTTTCCAATGAGGGAACTTGAACAACATTGTCCAAGTTCCTAATATTGTCCAAGTCGCTCCCTCACTTGGACAATATTTGGAACTTGGACAAAAAGTTTTTTTGAATCAAAACTTTTGTCCAAGTTCCAAATATTGTACAAGTTCCCCCCTCACTTGGACAATATTTGGAACTTCGACAAAGATTTATTTTTGACTGCGAATACGCTAATAGTCACGTGGAAAAACTTTGCACAAGTTCCAAATGTTGTCCAAGTGAGGGTACAGCTTCGGAATTACTACATACAAGACAGTAATGCAAGACAATTTGTCTTCGGCGCAAAAAACTTTGAAAATGGAGTAATTTCGAAATATCATTGATTGGCCCAACTCTCAAGCAAACAGTCTTCACGTACATCATGTACGGTATATGTTAATGAAAAAACTCGTGAAAAAATTTATTAAAAACTCATGACTTTTCTGCTTAAACATTTCTTATTAATGTTAAAAGTACCAAAAGTACCCGTTTCGGGTACGAGGTCCGTAATTCATTATCCGAGATATCAAATTGTGGATACGAAATAAGTAAATTAATTTGTATTATACATAAATTCGGAAATTTTCTGCCATCTCGAAATTAATGCTGTAAAAGATCAAGATGTATTTTATGTACCATTTTATGTACAATCATTGTATGAATTCCAATAACATGTTCTAGCTTGTTACATAGTCCATGTTTCTTCAAAATCAATCATTGTAAAGCTTCATATCATAAATTTAATTAATTTCGACTTGGATGGTCGTTCGATCGATTTTTTTTTTCGTGTCGCAATTGGCCGATTTCACCTGATGACTAGATTCACTGGTCACACTCGTCAATGATTATTATCATATAAAATTTTCATCTTGTTTTAAAATTTATTACAATTTATTATTACTGGTGTGGGTCGTCAGTTTGTCACCGAGCTAGACGCGGGTCTTACGATAGATAAGACCGAGTACTGTTATAAACCTACAAGCGAAATTTGCTCGGTGACACTTTTTTGCTCACACCAGTATTAGAAATTTATTACAATCTAGTCAATTTTAACCCACTGGTACTATTAAGCGATTTGGTGGCAATAATTTAAATTCACTAGTGAGATTTGTTGTTTAAAATAACTCTTTCAGAACAGTTATTTTTCTGTGACATTTAAAATGGCGCCCGAAAGAATGAATGGCCAGAAGGGGCGAAATACATTAAAAACAGCCGGAAAAGGCGCAGGGTATACAGTGGCGGCTTGTAGACTTCTCACCCCACGAAATTTTTTGATAAAAAACTGTTTTGCCAAATTGTAGAGCTCAAAAAGTTAGTAAGAAAATGTGGAAAAATAAAGTTCCGGAAACGTCCAGAGCGAGTTCTAGAATTTCTTGAAGGTGCCAAAAAGGCCAAAAAAGTGCTAAAACGGAGGAAGCTTTGAGGGTCGAATGAGAAAAAAATAAACATTGTTTTAAACGCTAATCCGTTGTAGAATCACACGCTGCGTGTAGTGAGTTTTGTAGATTTTCCGAAAAAATGTTTGAAATCTAAGACATGTAGTTATCCGCTTTTAAGTTATGGGATATATCCTATATAGGGGGTAGCCTATTATAAGCCCCTATATCATATAGGCTATATCATATAGCCCCATGTAGCCCTCACACAGCGATTTGGGGTAGCTCGATTTGATTTAATTGCTTCCCAAAATATTCAAAGATATGTAGTTTTTAAATTTGTTCAACATTATCCTTATATACACGTCAAAGATCCTTAGATCATTTTTTTTAATTTTAAGTGTGAAGGGTCATATAGAGTGTAGCGGATAATTAATATTTAATTTTGCACAAACTAGATTTTTATTGTGGTCATTTAATAAAAGTTTAGAATCGAAAAAATGCGTGACAAAAACAAATATGCTTATGTTCAAATCATGCTTAAAAAGATGGATATGTGCCAAACTTAAATTGGTATGGCCTTAATTCAGATTAATATATTTCTTCCTCTTCGAAGTTAATTTATTTTAGTACGATGTTAGCTCAACAACTAATTAGTTGTCTTAACTTAAAATAAGGAAGATTATTTTTTGTCATTGTATATATTTTTTTTGTTAGAAAGGGTTTAATTTACGCACTTCATCCTTGAAATAAAAATATATAACGTCTTTCATTTCTGATGACTAGGAGAGACGACAATCAGCTTTAAACTCCAAAAACATGGGGTATGACTAGGGGGAATTCCTAAACATGAAATTCTAGTGGTTAATGGTAATTTTCTGCCAACCGGTCGGTTTTAGCCGTTTTAATGGTCACCATCAGATGCGCCGTGGTCGAATACCCCTAGTTGAATATTCTTCAGCAACATATGAATAACTTTATTTTCGGCGAAAAAATTAAGGAATTCCCCCTAGGTATGACTCATACTGTATGAGTTATAGCCTTGAAAGTATGAAAAAGTCACACCGCCAAGTAAGTGTTGTGGATCCACGTGGGTAGGCAAGTGGGTAACTTCCGAAAAACACTAAACCTAGCCTTATTTGGCACTCCCGTCTCTTTTTATGGTATTTTTTATTTTCCTAGTCTTTTTATTTTTGCACTTTTCCCCAAAAATAAATTAATCCAACAAGCCGTTCAAAAAATACAAAGCAAATCATAAACCGAAAGTCTCAAGCTTAGTGTCGCATTTAAGGGCACTGTCAATATGGATCTCCCTTGTGGACCATAAGTTATGGTCCATAACTTATGGTGCGTGAAATAATGACGAAGGATTCCCGAATGATGGGAAACAGTGTACATGACCTTTTCTAATTAATAAATTTTCTAATTGTGCCCTGTCCACAATAATGTTTTCTGAGAATAATACATATCGTAGAGTGAAAGTACAACAAATTCAACATTATAATGACTCATCAGTTTGGCTTATCCTACTGAGCCATTTATTGCATTTCATATAACTTGAACATCATCTAATTATTTCGGACTGTTAGGGTGACAACCAACAAATTTCGTTGTCATAAATACTATCCACTTTGGTGTTAGAAGTGGGATTCGAACGCACGCCTCCAATTGGAGCTATTCGATAATTATCCGGTTGTTGTAAGCTACAAACCGGCTTATATAAGCCAAGTAAGCAAAAAAAATGGCTTAGCTTGGCTTATGTAAGCCAAAAGTTCAGAAGAGCTAATGAACCCAACAAAAATAGAAAACCCAGATGACACATATATATTACAGTCCCCACCCCAAATAGGTAACACCCAAATAGGTAACAAATGACGTAATTACCCAAATAGGTAACAACTTTTTTTTCAAATTTCAATTACCCAAATAGGTAACAATTTTTTTCACAATTATACAGAGGGGGTTGGTTATAAGGTCACCCATTTATGCCGTTGTAAGGTCAAGTCACTTCTTTGCACTAAGGTCAAGTCACTTTTTTCTATAGAAATCATGTCTTTTTACACTTTTTTCTATAAAATCATATCTTTTTGAACTTTTTCCCAGCACTCAAGTCAGTTTTTTAGACCTTGATCTTATAACCAACCCCCTCTGTATATATACGTTATCGAAGATGAATTAATTCCAATTTTGATAAAAATTTTCCTGTCGAAAAACAATGACAGTCAGATACACAGACAGTAGAACAAGATTATGTTATAAGAAACAATAATTATTTTTTTATTCAAGACTCAAACTAAAATGGGTTTGTCTTTCTCGATACATAATAACTACTACTACGTATATAAATCATCAAAAAGGCCATTTTTTGGCTTAGAAAACCCAATTACCCAAATAGGTAACAATAACCCAAATAGGTAACAAAAATTTCAGAAGGATGTTGTTACCTATTTGGGGTGGGGACTGTATATAATATAATTTATATTGTATAATGATACTTATTTAGTCGGAGTTTACTAAATATTTTCCCTAATATTTTTGTGTCTATCCGTCATAATGACCATTTGTCAATCGACGAAAGGTTTAACTTTCTTATGTCATCATTTTCAGCAGAAAAAAAGGAACTAAGGCGCATATGTTTTGCGAGTATGTTCGCATCGGTGAAAAAAGAGGGCGCCCATTTAATATGAGCGACTCCACAACGAAAATGAAAGAAAGAAAATAATTTACCGTGCCTACCAAAGGACAAAAAAATGCAAAGTTGTTACGATTTATAACAGCATGTGAAATTTATTCCATTTGAAAAAATGGATTAAATAAATTTAAAGAAAAAATAGAGAGGGAAAAAACAGAGAAAACGGCGGAGGAATCAACAAAAATATTTGAGAAAAAGACAAAAAAAAAAATTTGCTGAAAAAGTATGATATTTATCGTATTATGTTGTTTGAAATGGAGTTTGGTAAATGCTGATCAGGAATCGCTTCGAAGACTATTTTTTGTATAAATCGGGTACAAACTATATAGGTATTAAATATACACAAATCTATAGATATTAAATATATAAATTATATATTTTGTGTAAATGTGTTTTCGGTTTTCTATTAAAGAGAGATGAAGATTTAAGCCTCTAATATATTTTTATAAACCGTGATGTTTTCGTCATTTTTTGATTAATAAATTATAATCAAGATAAAACCATGTTAACCAATATTGTAACCAAAAAAAGGATGACCAAAATCGGTAGTAGTAATCTTTAGTTACTGTCAAACGGTTTTTCCTATTATAACCCCTGAATACCTATTATTAGTATCGCACATGCGAACTTTGAACCGAATTTAGAAGTTTGAGTCATTTGAGTCATCAAATTGAGTGATTTTTGAATATATTTTTGGTATGTAGTAAATGGCCACCGCGCAACGGTAAATTAATCGTTTTTGCCTTCAAATATTATTGAAAATAGTGTCAAGCTACAATATCGGCTTCGATTCTGTCGGTCCCTATTAAGATCTTTTTGCCAAAACGGTCCTTTAAATATTTTGGATCAATTTAAGACTCTTTAGTTAAAAACTAATTTTGTCAAATGATAGAACTTGAACAGTTAGTAAAAAAATGTAGAAAAGTAAAATTCGCAAAATCACTGGCGTACTCTAGAATTTTGTGAAGGTCAATTTTTTGACCTCAAAGGCGGTTTTATTATCGCACACTTTGTACAACTTCTTAAAATTTCAAGACCGTGGTTATATTTCCTGAAAGACGAACGACCTTACCTATTAGGAATTACCGTTAGTTTCAAGAGTTTTTCGCAAACAAAAATCGCTTGCGTTGGTCAAATAACGGCGTAGATTGACTGTTTAGTGACTAAACTTTAGTCATTTGCGGTTAAATTTGCTCAGTTAACACCAAGTGATTTAAGTGGTGTATGTACGGAGGCCTGAGGCTGGATTGTCTTGACCTGGAGCCTTTGATGGCTCTCCAGGGCTCGGCACAATTGGCTCGCTTTGGCTCGCTCAGAGCCAAAAAGTACAATTTGGCTCGGCTCGGAGTCAACGAAAATTTTAATGATTAGAACGAGCCGACCCGAGCCAAACCAGAAAAATTTTGAGCTTGAGCGAGCCAACCCGAGCCAAGCCAGGGAATTTTTAAGCTAGAACGAGCCGAGCCGAGCCAAAAAAATTTTTCGCTCAAAACCCCAGCCGACCCGAGCCAAGAGAAGAGCCAGTTGTGCCGAGGCCAGCTGCTAACTTTAATGTGTATTGTTAAGACAGCTGGCGAGTTTATTGACAATCCCAGTGGCCGAGACCCACTTGTTTAACGTCCATTTCTTTAAACTGATCAGAAATTTTTTGCTAGAAGTTTAACCTGTTTCATGATCTCCACGTTTGTCTGTAATTGTTGTTATTCTCCTATTCAGCGACTTCATTCCCGTAAATTGGCGGCAGGCGCTACCCAAACCAATTTCGGGCCCGCTATGCCACCACCACCAGTGATGTGAATCCTTGCTGCTCCCTTTCGCGGTTTTTGGGCCGACGTGTGCGCTTTGTTACTTGAACTGTAAAAATGGATTAATATTTAAAATTGTACATGACAAAAATTCCCACTGCACTCTTAACCTACGATGAAACCTTGATTACGAGTTTCATGAAGTTACTTGAAAATTCTCGGACCCTAGTGGTGTCTGGCCCTGGTGTTGTCTTTTCCAATACTTTCCTGCCGATTTTTGTTCGTTTGCGGTTGTGTCCGACGTTAATTTTCAATGTTAACTATCTAAGTTCTATGTTACGGATATGTGAAATACGGTTAACATAAAATAGTCAGTTTTAAATTAAAAAATAGTCAGTTTTAAATTAAAAACTTTTAAGTTAAATCTGTGAACCCTAAGTACATCTGAGGGTTATCGAAATATCGTGCGTAAGATAAGAGACGTTGTTTGGCATCTCTGTATAATCTGATATAAGACTAGGCTACATTATAGTAGCGAACCCCACTTAAAAGTATTTAAAACACACGAGAAAATCAGACACCATTTAATTAAGTTCTTTTACAATTGATTTTTCGATTGATAATTTTAAGGAGGTGAAGGACCTATTGTATACAAACATGAAATGCAAACATTGTATGCCGCATTGTAAAAAAAACAGTCCTTACTCCTTTTTTGGACGCTGTTTTGACCAAAATGGAGTCATTCTAACGAAAGAAGAATGATTCTTTTTGTGACGATGCTCCTTTTTCGGACGCTATTTTCGAGAGCCAAAAGCGTCCAAAACAGGAGTAAGGGCTATACTCTTTTTATTTTTCAAATTTCGATATCATTGAAGTTTCAACAAACAGAAAAATTGGAGCACTTTATATAATTTTAGTAATGGTTTAGTTATTTTATAGACAGCTTTACACCAGGCCTTCACCATCAATTAACGGTCACGTAGTTTGCGGTTAACCATCCACTTTTCATAAAAATTTTGATGACGGCTAATTGCGCAGCCTGTAATTATACTTATAGTCCGAACATTTTATAATTCCAACGTTATTCCGATACTCCTTCATTCATTTTAGACGTAATTTGGCATGTACTTTATATTGATTTAGACTGTCCCGACTAAAATCAAAGAAGCCCTTACGAGTCCGAGCATCATAAAAACAAAATGGTCACAAAACAAAGACCATGATGACTGAAATCGGTTTTAACATGTCATAAGATTCTGTCATAAGTTAACATGTCTTATTTTATCTGGTAATTTATAATACAACTTTCGACTTGATGCAACATATCTTATGTTGTGTTTAATAAATTATGGCTAATTTTAAATAGTTGGGGTTTGGTAGCTTCCTTTCAGAACGGAACATAGTCTGATACATAGCCGGTACATTAACCTAATTAATCAACAAAAAATGTTAGATACATGGTATAGTTGAATTAATTTTATTCGACGAGGTTAAGCTTGACAATTGGCCCTAAAATGGACATATCTAGGGCAACTTAATACCCTAAGTTTGACAAAGTTTCTTCAGATGACATTAATTTAGTTTTTACCAATTTTCAAGAAATACATGAAAAATACATTTTGAATATTTTTTTAATAATCGGCGGCAAACTTTTCAGTTATAAACTTGAGCCGAGCCAAATTGCAATTTTTTGGGTGTGAAGGAGCCAAAGTGAGCCAATTCTGCCGCGCCCTGATGCACTCGCTGGGTAGTTAACTGTCCTTAATAATTATCGGAATATTTATCGGTTAAAAACTTTGCAAACTGTCTAGACAGCTAGAAAAT
>SCLG01000039.1:511267-524965 GCA_004367875.1 Oikopleura albicans
CTCAAAAAAAAAAAAAAATTTTCTTATGTTAGTATTTACTTAATATTTTCATTAATTATTTTAAGGGTATATGAGAGTCTCATAATGCTAGTACCATTGACAATTGTTCACTTGTCGTAACAAATAAACAAACAATTAAAATTTTAACTTTTCCCATTTTAACATTTTACTAACAAAATGTTCCCCTTTTATTAACATCATATTCCCTTTTTTATTAACAACATGTTCGTTTTATTAACAATCTGTTTATTTTATTAACACCATGTTTTACAACAATATTCTCTTTCTATTTTGGTTAAACGTAGGGCTTCTACATAAAATAGTTTATATAAAATTGCAAAACCTGTAGTACAAGGAACCATATTATATAATTTGATAATCAAAAGTTTAAAAATGTACATTTTTATATGAATTATTATAGGGTGGAAGATCTACGTTTTCCAAAAAATAGACAAAATATTATTGGGATCATGTTAAGCAAAAGGCTTTCAAAAGAAAGGCCTTAGAGACTAATGGGCAGCGTATAGGGTGCTAAGATATTATATGGATTTTCAGATCTATGATATAAATTTTACTCATTATAAATGTATTAGGGGATAAATAAATAGGACTTGACCCAAATTAAATTTTATCTTGCCGTAACTACTGTGAGATCGAACAGGTCTACTACTAGACCGTTTGCATATTTCGTTTTAGTTAAAAAAACTGGTATCCTTTTTGTTTTATTAAGATTCACCGATTAGAAAAATCCCAATTCGTACTTGCCACGAGTCTTGCCATGAGTCTGTATAAATAGATTGAAATAATGGTATCAAACTAGGGTGTAAATAAACAAATTTAGAGTTATGTAACTTTTTTGCGACCAAGACCCTTATTTAAGATAAATACTTGAGCTTATCCGAATATGTTTTTAGTGCATAATATATTACTTTATAGATATGTATATGAGTATTTATAATTTACTCGTACCTTTATGTATATCTGTACCGATACATACTTTCGTGTGCACGAAGTAAAACAAAAAAGTGTAAGTACAATTGTAGCCCAGTTCTCTTTTCTTTTTAGGTGAAGTATCAAAAAACAAAAAAATGGGTCTGAATTCGAGCAGAGTGCAATAAAGATGTATTTAAACGAACATTCCTAATTGCAGTAAATTTGTTTATAAAATGAGCAGTTTATTGATGTCGCGTAGAGGTTAAGCGGTAACATATTAGCCACGGAAACGTAAACTGTGGTCTCGCTCAAAAAACTACATTGTAATTTATTCAACAAATTAGAATTACAAGTGTCAACCTCGACATTGACAGGAGGAGTAGATTAAGTTTATTATCAGTTTAGCGTTCACGTTTGTCCTGACGTAAATATGCAAAAAACTTTCCGTCCACTTATGTGTACTCTGGTTAGCTCTTGTACCCTCATGACAAGAGGGGCTATTACAAAGTACAATGGAATTACCTACTTATTGTCTTTTTTCATTAAACCAATTGAAAGTCTTGTGTGGTAACAAAAATTTAACAAGGACCAATAGAAAATTAGTTTTATGATGCATCTTGTTCTTCTAACCATTTTAAAGTCATACAGGTACAAATATTCCCTCGTTGCTCGATAATTTTTAACTCCCATGTGATGACATGCGTCAGATGGTTTTTTTTTCGATTTTGATATCCTTTACATTAGCCACTCTAAGAGTTTAACCGAACAATTGCAAGTTAATTTGTTCTATTTTTACCAATAATAATCTTGTGTCACCACCAATATATTTTGTAACGTATAATGAGATATAATATTATTTATTATACCATATATTAATTTGTGACATATTTAAATTTGTAGTAATAAATTTATAACTCAATCAAGTTAGGTTTATGCATCGATTAGGGATGCATAAATTATTAAAAATGGCTAATAGGTAATTTATAATTTTTTAAATGGTTATGATTAAAAAGTATCTTATTAGATTTGGAAAAAGGATCCTATTGGGTGGCTAATCGCATGAGTATTGCGACACCTACTGTTCCTTTTTGAGCATAGCGCTATAGCGACACAGCGATCGTGCTCACTCAAAGTTGGATCATTTAAACATATAACCCGAGTCAAGTTCATCAAACGGAAATGTTATACAGACAAATCTTACTAAACAGACATTAATATTATTATTAATAACTTAATGTGCGTTTCGAATTATGCGCAAGAAAAGAAAAAATATGAAGTGCCAAAAATAAATCCAGTGAATGAAATAATCCAGCATTTAAAATCTTCAACCCCCAATTTGTTTAATTTTTTTAAGCTGTATCAATTTATTCGCGAACTTCAGACTTGGAAAAATATCATTCTGATTCGCTGCAGAATTAGAAAAAATGCCGTATAAAACCGCCACGTGAATTTCCATGTTTAACAAAGATAAGAAGAATTTAACATAGATAAACAGCTATAGCCAGTTTATGCTATTAGTAATAGCCTATTACTCATGACACATTAAGTATAAAACTAAAGAAATTTAGTCTCAAAAAACATTTCATACGTAAGCCCAAGGCGGCCCGACCCAAACTGCCTAGGACGCTCAGAAAAAAGAAGAAAATGCCTGAGGGCAAAAAAATTGAAAAAGTGCTCAAAACGCCCCTCTAAAACATCCGAATTTATTAAACCAAAAATAGCTCAACGGGAAAACGTAACTTTTTTATTAGTGGGCCTAGAAAAAAAATTTAAATAGTTTCGGGCGTGAAATAAAAAAATAAGAATGATGGTGTGTTTTATTTTTTTAATTTGAGCAAGTTTAAGAAAAGAAAAAAATAGCAATGAGTCATATTTTTGTAGATAAAATCGTAAATAAAACCGACTTCCCGACATTTTCAACAAGTTTTATAAAGATATTCTAATTGGTAATTGAAATCCGGATTTTTTTCATATGAAAAGAAAAAATCCATATGGGACATCTGAATTACGATATTTTTTCTTTAATGGCGCGCTAGCTTTCATTTAGATAATCAACTTGCACATTTTAATAATCTATTTTTTTTTATACTAAGAAACTTTGATCTTGGGTCAGTTGCGACCACTTTTGCTCATTATAAGGTATTTAAGATCAATGGTTTCCGGGATTATTTCATATGTATTACAGTCGATTAGGAAACGGAGTAACAGGTAACGGAGTAACANAAAAAAATGCCGTATCAAACCGCCACGTGAATTTCCATGTTTAACAAAGATAAGAAGAATTTAACATAGATAAACAGCTATAGCCAGTTTATGCTATTAGTAATAGCCTATTAGTAATAGGCTATTACTCATGACACATTAAGTATAAAACTCCAATTATTAATTTTTTCATCAAATAAGGTTTCCTAAAAAAATAGTCTCAAAAAACATTTCATGCGTTAACCCGCGGAGTCTATTTTCAGGGGTTACCCTTCTTTATTTAAGTTTTAATACCTATAATTTAATGACAAAACAGCCCCGTTAAACGGAACTTAAAAATCGACGACGTCAATTGTAGTTGAAAATTGTTTTCCGGGCTACTTTGTCAGGGACTTGTGGTCTTAGTAGTTTGATATTTCAGGCCCAAAAATGGCTAACATACCGTTTACAGTAAACGGTTTACTGGAGCTAACGAAAATATGGCCGGACGGTGAATTTTTAATATTTTAAAAACTAGATCCAAGTATCTCTAAGTTTGACCGCGAAGAGCCAAGTTTCAAAAAATATTATTTTAGTTTTCTTATCTGCAGCGTATTATATGCTGGATATACCTGTATGTAGTGGTATAGGTGGAATTTAGCTAGTCGTATATGTGGACAGTATCAACAGTTACGTGCAACAGTACAGTACGGATGCCGTGTACAGTACATTATGAGGTGGAAGCAGATTCGATATCATACTGGTGGCTGCCCGAGGGCACAAATCGACGACATTAACTCGTATATGACAACGTGAACGAGGTTTACGCCCACATTTCCAATCATACATTTATCCTCGACTTTTTTCATAAAACATATTAACCGAAAGGTCACTAAAGGATACCAAATTTCATGAGCAAAATATTAATGGGGGCTAAATCGCTGGAAGGAACAATTTCTACGAAATAAAGTTTTTTGTATCTATTGTGTTCAGAATTGTGGATGAAGTTTTTGACAAAAACTATACTCAATAAACTTCCAAAAAGAATTTAGATCGAAATTTATCCGAATGTTTTTGGACCGAGCTACATTATGTTCAAATTCAATGATGTTTTTTTAGTGTATGCGGCATATTATATGCCGCATATAATATGACAAATTTTATAGTTATGAAAAATATATAAACTAATGATACTTGAAATTTATCAGTCAAAAATTGCAGGGAAAAGAAAAAGTTAATCTAACAATGTAATTGGTTCAATAAGGATGTAGTCTATATCATATAGACTTTGACGTTATGTTGGAACGGTTCCCGTCTAAAAATGTACAGTAGCTTAGTCTAAAAATGACCAATTTTACGTCATCAATGTGGGAGTGGCCCAATTTGCCAGTTTGAGCAATACATTAATAGACAAGGATGAAAAATTTTATTTTTTGTACTGACACGTAGTCCTAACGGTCAGGAACTGGCCAGTTAAGAGTTTTTTATAAATAATTTTAACTGTCATGGTCCACTACCTAACGCGTAACCGGTGTGGTCCGTTTCGCCCACATCTGGCCGAAACTTCATTTCATCATTGTCGTAAAACTACTGAATCAATTTTAGAATTTTTAACGGATTATGAAACTTCTGGCTGTCGTCTAAAACTTTTATAATTATACTTGACTAGTAGAATATAACTTAATTTTTTTTTTTAAGTTTTAAACACGTGTGTCAAACGTTACAAGATAGTGTATTTTGTTAAATGTATTTCTATAAGTTAAAATTTAAATTAAATTAAATAAATAGTTTTTTTTTAATTATTAGCAAATAATGAAGTATACGGTATACCGTATAACTAAAAAAACGATTATATGGGGAAATTGGCCAATCCAACTGAACAATTTTTAACGGATTTTTTGTTGTTGTTTTTTTTCTGATAATTTGTTGCGCCAACAAAAGTCATATAATATTTGGCTAAAATGTAACATTTTTATTCGACTCCTTGTATATTTATTTGGACATTTTTCGCTTGTTTGGACCCTTTGTGGTCGTTGAATTGTCCAAATAAGTGCACAAAGAGTGTATAAATAAGCGTAGAAACATAAACTAAAACTTTATTTCTATGCTAAAAAAATCAGTTGATTTATTTTAGCTATTTCAATGATATAAGTACTAGGACGTGACAAAAAAAAATTTGAGAAATTGTTACGTTAATGGCACATACGTAAAAAATCGGATGAAAGTAAATGTTAATATAAAATTTTCATCAATCATTCTTCAATCAACATTTCAACCCTTTCCATAAATAATCTCGGTTTATAACATGTGTTTAGTTTCCCAGTTATCAATTAAGTATTTGTTAAGATAACAGCACACTGAGTTTAAAATGGCATGTTGTAATGTTAACAAATTTATTTGCGAATGTATTATATGTTTTTTACCCAGTTTTAAGTTCTTATCGTATTGTTTTAGCAGCAAAATCCACTATTAATATGATAACAAACTATCTCGATATGCTTAGTTATACATAGTCCGATATGAGTCCTGGGGGTTAAAGAAAAAAATATAAAAAATACAACAAAAAAAAAATATTTTCAATGGTAGATTCATAGTCCATTTCCCGTTTTGTTATAACATTAAGCGTTCACTAGTTAATTCGAAAAAACACGCAATCCGGCCAGATGTGGACGGAACGGACCATGACAGTTAACATACCGATATTTTAAGAACAAATAATTTTCTGAAAAAAAAATAACACAAACCACCTTCTATAACATCCACGTAGTTACGCGTAGGTCGTGCATGTCCCGTATAGGTTTGAAGCTTAATTTAAGCAAATCTGACCTAGTTTTAAGAAATAAACAATTAATCAAAACCCACAAAAATTTGTAAAACAAATTTAAAATATAAAAAAACTACATGTTTCAATTAAGAATCTGTTTTTTTTTTGCAGCTTTGTTCAATTGCTTGGTGGAGTGAATGAAGTTCAAATTTTTCAATAACTCTTTAATTTTGTTTTATAAATACAGGGGTGTTTAGTGAGCAATATTGACACGTGTTTATTCGAGAACATAAATTAACTCATAGGTGACCTGTGTTCCAGAACATGATTTTAAAACATTCTTACCTGGGAATTACAAGCATTTTTTTCTCGTGAATGATGGATGAAGAGAGAAAGATTATACTATTGACTTTTCGTTATTAGACTTATAACTTTTTCTCTTTACCTCAATCTCTATTGAGTGTGTTTATGACAAAAAAATTCTGAAAATTATATTTGTTAAAAATATAGGTTGTCGTTACTTTATTTAACGTAACCCATACAACAATTAATACGAAAAAATATATATAATTATAAATAAATTCCTAAATAGCCATCGGACTTGTTAAGAATGGTGAGTCGGATGCAAATGTGAAGTTGGCTTGGTCTAATACATGGCCCGGGGGTTCTAAAGCGTTTAGACCAATAAAAAAACGGTCGCTAAACCAAACGTCTATAAGGAAAAAGCTGTTTGCTCAAAAATGATTCATTTGATTTGCTCCTGTAATGCTAATTGCTGCCATCAAATGTAACGTTTGAGCAGTCAGCCCGTTACATAGTTCGAACGTGTTCGAATAAAATTAGATTTGATTTTGGGCAGTGTGATATAAACGACCGGATGGTTTTAATTTGTATTAAGTATATCGGGAACAACGTTTAACATGAATAAGGGATTCTATGAAAAAGTCACTATAGAAGCTTGGTATACTAAGTACTGCGTGGTCCAACAATAAATCGACCAATTTGTGCACGCACTTTTCTCTGAAACAATATAAAATTTCTTGCACAAATTTAGTCCATTAAAGTTAGCATGTTCAAATTGAAAACCGCAAAATTAACTCGTCACCAAAAAATCGGGCAGTTTCGTTTGAAATCACTATTTTGAAACACCAAAAACTTTCCATTGGGTCAAAAACTACTCAAATACTTTCGGAATTTAACAACGTTTATTTTTACCGCAAAAATTTCATCCGCTACAACGAAAAATTTTTTGGTTCCAACCTTTGAAATAGTATTATGACAACCATACAGATTAATTTACGCGAGATATTTATTCGGAAACATAACCATGATAAACGTTTTTTAAGTAGATCCATCTGGAATACGTAAAAAAGGTTTTTCACGAAAAAAAAGTTGCTAAGGAGCTTTCTGGGCGTCAGGACTCGAAACCTACGAATTCATGTGCTTTCATGGTTAAAACTGCAGTTCAAGGTTCAATTTGTAACCGGATTAAAACGCTTGTAATTGTTATAGATTGTTGCTTAAAAACAACAACAATTATGTTTGACATTAGTTAATTAATTAGCGATCAAATAGTGGATTGCCAACAAAAAATATATTTATGGCCGAGCAGGACTCATAATACTCCTAAAAACACCAGTTATCAGTTGTTTTCAACCTTAATCCGTTAACTGCTTCGGGCCAAAGGAAGCCTACGTCGCTCAGGTCGAAACGTCGACCTACAGCTTAACCATGTTCCATCCGCCAGCTAGTCTTTGCACGTAAGATGTTTTTAAAAACGTGTTCTATAAGATCGTGTACACTAACATACTGAGTCCCCTGATAAAAAAATATGATGATGGTATACTTCAAAAACTCCTTTTGAATACAATAAGTTTCCCTACAGAAATCACGGACATGATTCAAGCCCTACTTACCTACAACTAACCTTTTTGGGGGTCAAAAATATTAAAAACGGGTTTAAAAAAGGGGTTAAGTTGAAGGGCCAACAAATTCCAAAAAAAAACGTTGAATAAAGAGGACAATTGCTTCTTGCTAGTGTTTTCCTTATTTTTAAAATGCCTTATTTAAGACATCAAATAATAATTAACGTACACGGTGTACGGTACACCAAAAATAAGACGGAAAAATCAAAGTGGTGCCCACCAAAAAAGTTAAGACTGTAAACTTGAATATCACTCATTGACAAAACCATTACCAAAAATCAAACAGAAAAAGGTGGGGACTGTAAAGTTGAAACAATTTCACAGTAAAATTATTTTACTGTTAACAAAAAAAGACACTGTTAACTAACATGATGTTAACAAAAATGGTTAGGTAGCTTAGTTTTTTTTGTATAACAATAATGTTACATAATTAAAACTAGTTCAATTAAGTTTGAGGACATCTCAGAAATATACCTCCTCCACAGTTAAACTTTTGCTGGACGAAATAAAACTTCTTTGAATCAAGTTTTTAACCAACATAGGACATCAACTTAACTACCATCTATTTTCATTAAGTAACTAAACTGACCACTTAACAACGAAAATAAGTTTCTGTCTGAGAATTTGATTGGATCGCTTTGAATTACTGTTGTTCGAGCGTCTAAAAAACGCCTTCGGGAATGGCTTCGAACGCACTGAAAGATGGAAGAACTGAGAAAAAAGGAAAATAAACAATTAATTTCATAATTATTCTGAATAATTGCGCGATTGGTTTTGTTTCACAAAAGTGTAGAGTCGTTTTTAGACCGTAAAAATTAACTGCTTCAGCCGATGTTTAAAATAATAATATTGAGCGTATGTCCGGTTATCTTTAAGATGTCCGGTTATCTAATAGTGACCAGAAACTGACGGTGCTGGTTATTCAAAGTAAACTGGGATTTTTTATACGTACCATTCTGGTACTACCAAGCTAGTCTTCGTATATACTTTTGAGAATCCCTGACTAAAATATTAATTCAAAGTTACTCGGCTATCGCGAGTGACCTTTTTTGTGACGATGCTCATTTTTGGACGCTATTTTCGAGAACCGAAAACGTCCGATAAATGACTAAGGACTGTACATCAAGGCTGAATAATCTCGTATACCGCATACTGTAAACGTTCAAAGTTTAATAAGCTTATTGTGTACTGCATGTTCAAAAAATGGTATTGTGTCCGTTATGAGTTTATTTATTCGACGAAGCGTAGTAATTTCTTAATGTTAATTCAAACAAAAATTCTCACACCGCAAAAACGGCACATTTGTTTCCACATAATTCAGATAGATTTCTCACTTTCTTTACAAAATGGCTTCACCGATTAAGTTTCTTTACAATACGATTCGTTCTGCTAATAAAATATTCGAATTGTGTTTTACATGGTCGATGTAACATGGATCAAAGAAAAAAATTGGGTCCAATCGGGTCCAATCAGGGTAGGGTAAAAAATGCCGACCTTTGGCCAGAGCACAACTCGGAATTGGGATACAAGCATTTTGGGTTTTCCAATATTTTTTTGAATCTTTACCTAAAGGGGGACAACGAAGTAATTAAAAAACTTATTTTAGCCCTAAATATTACATGTGTACCTTTGTATTGTTTGAAAAAGATCATCTCGAAAATTTTCTCTAAAAGCATCCATTCCATATGTGAGTCTTCAAAGTTCAGACTTTGCTAAGAAAATGCAGACGAAAGTTGAAGGAAAAAGTGGGGCAATTTTTATGTGAAACTAGAAAGGGCTAAAATTGGCATGGTTCCAACTCAAAGTTAGCCCGGTACCCAAGGGCATCAAATCTGACGACGGAAAAAAGTCAGAAAGAAAATTCAGCTACAGATTATAATTTTAAGGAAAGTTAAAACCATATGACCATAAGTTATACAAATTGATCTCTTGCAGGACACACAAAAAGTAAGATATAAGGTGACAGTTTAGCATATCATCAACAAATTAAGTTTTGTTTTCTCTAACCGAACACAAATTATTTTATGCTTTATTCTGATAGTTTGATTTTAAAAACTCTAGATTTTAAAACGAACATTATTTTTGATCATGTGCAGTAGGCTGCCCACATGGAACTCAAAAATGTAAAAAAGTAGTTTTTTGTATTTTCATTTTTTTTCGGCGGATTGATATAAACAATTATAACCTTACCCCTTGAACGAGATGAATCTTCTCTAAAATTCGCACTTATATCTCTTGTAACATTTTTGTCAATAATAGAATTTCAAATCCAACAATTTAAAATTATGAGTTTTATATTTTTTGTTTGTGAGTACGTCTCGACAAAACAAAAAAAATGATGTCCGTGTGTTGACTTGTGGCCAAGAGCGGGTGAGAAAATTTGTGACGTAAGTTTGAATCATGTTCAGCTGACACCTATACGCCTGGCCAAATAACTGCTTGATCCTTAATTGCACAATTCAGATTCTCAGAACATTATTTTTGTATTTTTACAAGTTGTATATTACAAGTAATATAAAGTTAAATAAAACAAGTACGAAACGAAGTTACAGCTTTTACTACTAGTATTAGAAAACATAACAGGATTATTCATTTATATTTTTATTCATTCAAATTTTTAACTATGTTTTAAATACACCGGGTGCGCCGTTATATTTCACTTTTTTTGCAATTTGTTTGTTTCCAAAAAAACATATCTTTGTGTAAAATATCTATGTGTAAAATACTGAACCGTTTTCTTTCAGATTTTCATTATATTTTTTAATTTGGTTTTGAAAGATAACGGCGCACATGGTGTATAACAAATAATTTTTAGTACTCTTCATAATTGGTTAATAAAAATTGTACAAAAAAGACCAAAAATTCCTTCAAATGAAAATGTTAAAAAGCACAGTAGAAATAAAAAAAAGTTCAAAAGCACAAAAGACATAAAGAAAAAAAAAACACAAAAAACGTCATTCAAATGTAAAAAATACAACAAAAACTTTTAATGAATATCTTATCAAAAAATCATAATCTTATTTGCATGAATACGTTTTTGATTATTCTGATTTTTTATTAAGTTTTTGTGGGTACGGTTTTCTGGGCGCGTTTTCCTATTAGGAAACTTAAAGTACCTGTCTATGAGTCATAAAGTGCATTTTTTATAAATTTATATTTTTTGAAGTCTGCGTTAACATGAAGTTTGGGTGTTAAGGTAGTTAGTGTTAATCTTAGTCATACTGCATGAAGATAATGAATGTATTATCCATACTGTATGATGCATATACATGGTTCACTGATGAATCCAGGATCATACAGTATGTTATTTGAAAAACAATCAGAAATTTTTATTTGTGTAGGTTTAACGAAAAATTATTTTCCAGACTCTACCCCTACAGTCTGGCTGCAAATGTTTTCGAGAAAATAACCTCATATTCAACTGGTTTGAACTCCGGTCGTCCGAGTCTGCACGCCGCGTAACCATTCTACTACACAATACCTATGTGTTACGACGTAACTATTTCGACGCTTTCTCCTTGAACAACGATTTTTATAATTTTTCAAAACTAAAGTCGGATTAAAAGAAATGACCGATAAACTCGTATACTATCACTATACGTAAGGTTAAAGGATGTCGCTGTTCTCTTTCGAGTATACTAGATATCTAGAAAAAAAATCACTGGGAAAAAAGTGCCAAAGTTTCAAAATTTTTAGACAAGTTGAAATGCGTTTCAGTTGGCCTAAACGGTTAAACAATAACATGTCTATTTTTGTGAACACACCCCAAAAAATAAATTCAAAAATAAATGAAAATATATAGGCATATAAGTACTTACCTAGAGCTTGAAGATCGGCGGCGTATTTCTTTCAGATTGAGCTAAAAATGTTCTGAGGCAGATGCATACAATTGTCGAGAATGATTTCTTTTAAAATCCTCTCATTCGTATCTGAACAAAACACACAGTTAGACCAAATTCAACCAATAACGTAGGTTTTTAATTTCTCCCTCTTTTGGTTGAATGTTAAAAACACCCTATTCTTTGCAAAATGCGTTGCCGTTCGGAATACAAGTGCTTTGTAGGTTAGAAATATCCGACGAATTATGGGAGTGGGTTCTCTAAGATATAGAAAAGTCAAACTCACTAACACGTTATGACGCCTAGTGACGAGTTACAAATCGATACCAAAAATAAACGGTGTGGTCGACAGGCTCCAAGGATCCCAGTTGGAATAAACGGCATTTTTGTGTTAATTCAAAAAGGAGCCACTAATGAAAAATTACGTCATTGAAAGCGAATTCAACGGCAAACAAGAAAATAGGCGGGCTACTGTGAGTAAGCTACTGTTGACCGGCGTTTTATTGAACAAAATAGCCTATTTATAGGAATCGAATTCGTTTGTTATTTAGAAGGGTTAGAAATCGGGGCTCGGCAAAAGTCCACAAAAAATCAACTGTCCTCAATTGTCGTGAGTAAAATGTAAAAAAAAACTCAACTTTTTAACGGTCCTCAACTGCTCAGTCGAAATTTTGAAAAAACTCATCTGTCCTCAAATGTCCTCCGAGTTGAAAATTAAGAAAAAAACTCTGTTTTTCTCAGTTGCCCAGTTGGAGTTTTTTTTCCAGAAACCGTATTGACAAAAAAATTCTGTTAAAAAAACAAAATAATATTAAAAGCTTTTCACTCTTGAAAACTGAACATTTCTCCTTTTATAATGCCGGTCCACATTTTTAAGGCTGTTATAAACTAAGACCTTGTTGGAACTCGGACCAAAAATTAGTTTAAAGGTTAGAGAGTACAAATTCTGAAAAATAAAAACATGATCGAGGTTGCCGAGGTTGAAGTGTTCAAGTTCAAACAAATAATTATTTCACTATTAACGGTACAAAGGGGTTAAATATATTTGTATACATGTGTACTTCTGAGTAATATTAACAAATATCTAACTTACATAATGACATCAAATCTCTCTGTTAATACCTCTGTTTATTGAGTACTTTTGTGTTATCCAATTTGCTAGTTAATTTTATTGAATATTATTTTATTGATTGATTCAAATTAATTATCATTACATAAGATTAAAAAAAAACTTGAACAATAATGTTTTGAACAATACTAAGTCGCAGCTCGGACGAAATATTTCATCAGTTTTTGATGCATTTGATTTTTTTAGAGAATCACGCACCCCACGTCTGACAATTTCCGAACCTAATCAAACTCGAAACTAAACCAAACACGCATGCTATGCATGATTTTCTAGAATATGCTTCTTTTTTTTTATTTTCTAGAATACACTTATTTTTTTATTATCTAGAATATACTTACTTTTCTCTTGTGAATTCAGAAACTTATAAAGTAAATCGTTCTCTTTATCTCACAGTTTGTCTCTGGTTAAAATAATAGTTCGTAATTTTGAGTTATTTTTAAAATAATACATTAGTGTGTGTGCGCGTGTTGTTTTTTCGCAAATTTCGTTGTTAATTGTCGATCAAAAAGGTGTACATTTTTCAATAACACAATTTTTTACTTCTTCTTTTGCCCGTGTTGGCCTGATCACGCGTGAAAAGCGTGCGTCGCTCGGAGGACTTTTTGTCACGCACGCGACGCATGACCGCGAACGCTCTTTTTTTTTTACTATGACCCTAATAACCCGATTTAAAGCGGTCACATAACGTAACAGAATCATTAATTTTGTCACATAAAGAGCAACTGATCCTGATCCACGTCAAATACACGATTTGCAGACGTGACCGAAAAATACAATCGACAAAAAAAAATTCTCCGAATAATCCAAAACGAAAAAGAAAAACAGATTTGCCCTAAGGTTGAAGCAGGAATTGTCGGCAACGAGTTAAGCAGCCAATCGAATAGATGTAATGTAATGTTCTTGTTTTATAAATTGTGTTGAGTCATT
>SCLG01000039.1:525551-573263 GCA_004367875.1 Oikopleura albicans
CCGTGAACTCACTAGACTAACTTTTTTTAATTCCATTCGGTTAGACTTAAAAGACGTGCTCGATGAGCACTGCTGACATAGTGCTAACGCTTTTCATTGTTCACAGGGGAAAATTATTTTCGATATTTTAAATTCTTATCGCAATCATCAGTTATTAACAACAGTTAACATCAGTTATTAAACAATGCTTCAATCATTTCATACTTCTGAAAGGAATAATTTATTAAATGCAAGATAAAAGTACCACTAAAAACTTTTTTTTCTTGTTACACAATACAATCGATAGAATCGAGCGATAAAAAAAATGACCACTTTGTAATCATTATTCTGTATCTATTGTCTGTTCTGGAAGATAAATTTTTGTTCAAAGCGATGCCGCTTAATTGTTCCTAATAAAGTTATGAAGATCTTTTTCTTTCATATACATGATGCTAAAATCCAGCTGAGAGATATTATTCACCAAATATGGGAGTGTCCAGTGAGTAGATTTTTAAGGAAGGTACCAATCAACACCATGCCATGAGGAAAACTGGTGCAGAGTAGGTGGCACATCTAAATAAGTCGAAAGCAGGTGCAAATGAAAGCTCTGGAATGCGTCTATAATGGGACTTTCAAGAGGTCAAGGTGACATGCTACGGAGCACGTTTTTCGAGAATCAAATTTTAGAGTTTCAGTATAATACTGAAACTCTAAAATTTGATTCTCTTAATTTAAGAAACGACCCTTCCTATAAGACCTAGAGGACTTTGCAGAAGAAAAGTGGACAAAACTAAGGTTACCATGTAATTTGCTGCTGTCGAAAACCTCTCTGTGTCAAATTTCAGTTAAATCAAAGATACCGGAAATTTAGACAGGTTTTTATGCAACCTTCCGGTTGGCAGAAATTATCGGCGATATCGTCAATGTAATTAACACGAAAAGTTAAGGAGGGGTCAGCAATACTCGTTTTCACCCACGGGGCCTCCATATGCCTTAAATCGACGAAAAAATAAGTCGTGTGCATATGTGCACACACTTCCCCCTAGGAGTTAAATTGGATTAGCCAATTTTAATGACTCGCGAGGTCTCGAATAATCGGTATTTTTTCTATTTAAACAAGTTCCAAAAATGCAATTATTCAAAGGCGAGTCACTAAATGTGTCGAACTAGGTCAATGGGTACTCCAGCTCAATAGGTACTTTAGGTTGCGCCACAACAAAATATTATTTGCTAGAATGAGAGCCACCAAATTCTCCAAATCCAATGAAATCACTCGAATTCATATTATGCGCAAAACTTGCCTAGGTTGTCAAAATGTTTACTAGAAATAGACACCACTTTATTCTCACTGTCTACTACGTATCAGTATAAATATGGTTTGCTTGAATTTTGAAAATAAGATTTAATAAATAAAGATTATGTTGCTGAATTAATTTAAGTTGAGCCTCAAGTTGAGGCCCTCAACTGTCGAGGGAAGAGCGAAACTATTTTTCAAATGTGCTGATGCGGCACTTTAAAAATCATCTTTGTTCAACTCATGATGTCGATGTCATGCGGGCACTGTCACATTTGTTCATTTTCCACGAGTGATTGCGTTCTTCGTTTTCCCATTCTAGACATCACGCTGCTTACATATACTTCATATCAAATTATTAGGGTGAGTCGAAAATTGTACGTTTATCTATTAAATTGGCTCTGGGTTTTTACGTAAGCCAAAGAAGACTTGGAAACCCATAATAGCAATAGAAAATACACAAATTATACTGGTCAAACGTATGAGAAATTTCCACCGTGTGCTCAGAGTGGTGTCTAATTATTCCGTTAAAATTTTTTAAATCTATCCTAGTTTATCTAGGCCAAATACTTTTTCAATTCTGTGGTCATTTGGAACTATAAGACGTGGATTGGGCAACTCTGGCCAAGTTGGTTCGCCATTATAAGAAACTTCTGCGGCACATATTTACTAACATATTCTTTAGTAATAAATTCAACTATAATAAATGAATAGTGTTCATTAAATGAAAAAAATCACAAACTATTAGTAAGCTTAAAGCTGTTAGTTCAACAATTTTTACTTAACAGTCATGCGCATATTGGGAAAAAAATATTTTTTTAGAAAATTGTTTTTACTTTTGGGTCTTTGCAGATTTAATTTTTGGAGAATGAACAATTAATTAGTTTTTACCACCCTAACTCGTAGCACATTTTCATCCACCGAAATCTTTTTGGCGTCATCGTAAACCGGATCAACCCTAGCAACCATATAATAAATGGTGTGAAGTGAACTTGTGAGTTTACCTTAATACAAATTACCAATTCAACATAAATCGTACTTAGTTCAACTCTAAAAAAATTCTTGCAGGTTATTTAAGCATTAATGATGCGGAATTGTACCACTTTGACACGTGAGAGTTAATTACTCGAGACATTATCATTCTTGTGAGATATCCTATTATAGACATCACGCATGTTACATGACTGTAATAACATTTCAGTCCTTAACACTCGCTCTCGATNCCCTCAGAATGAATTATTTTTTGAAAACAGTGACCAAAAAAGACATAGAAAAAAGCCAATGAGTTCCTTTTGTTCTGAATGGATGGTAGTAAATGAGTCGGATGATGGCCAGGCTTCTCAAACTGACCATTCTGAATCGGTTCCCAATCAACCGGACAGTCCACTAGATATTGAGGAGCTGGTTCAAAAATTGAGTATTGAAGAAACCAAAAATCTGAGCTTGAGTCAAGAAAATCTCTCGCTGAAAATTCAAAATGATCAGCTTGCTACAATTAATTCGACTCTGGTGGATGAAAACCACACCCTCAAATATAGTCCGAGGTTTGATACACTTACTGAACGGCCTTGAAACGTAATTTTTTAGCGATGAGGGTTTTGAGTTTTTGCTATGTTTATGAAACAAATTATTAAGGGCTAAAATTTTATCCCTGAAATTAGGTTTGTCCGTCTATCAGCGATTTTTGATTTGAGGCCGTTTTGATGAGATACGAGGCCAAAGAGGCCGTTGTGTGGCGATCGTCACACAGTGACCCTCAATAGTTAAATTTATTGAAACCATCAAGCAAGATAAATTGAGCAAAAACCGTTGTACATCGGTTCCGTGAGTTACAAACTTTTTTAGTTTGATCACCTCTCAAGATTCTTTACTGTCCATTTCTGATTCCGAAGAAGAATTTCTCGATTTTGACTACCAGCTTGGCTTGGGAATTGAATGCCGCCGAAAAAGACGTGACAACGAAAATGAACGGTGCGTTTATTGCAGTTCATTTGTCCCCCAAACTGATATGTACCATTACTATAAAGCAAACGATAATCGAAAACAAAAGAAAGTTATTAAACAACCGATTCTGCAAAGTCTTTTTTGTGATTCAAAGTCAAGGGTATAATTCGCAATGAAATATTTATGCGATCATCGTGTTCGTTTTTTTTTGTGATTAAAATTACAATTTTTCCACCCCTGAGAAAAGTACGTTATTTATTTGGCCGAATGTACAAGTTGCAAATTGCAGTACGTTGGATCCACAACAAAACTTCACCAGCGGTTAGCCAAATACAAACGCAACATTATTGAGCGCATCGGTGATACGCGATTTGAGACGCATATGAGAAAGTGTCATGCTAAAAGCAAAAACCCCATGGAATTCGTGAAAATATTACCTATACGGCAATATGATCCCCAAAGTTTGGGTTAGAAAATAGGTTTAAATACAGTTGGTGACGTAATGAGTTGACACGTCACAAGTTGACAGTTCGTCCGAAGTTGACAGTTTTTGGGCAGAAGTAGGACAAAAAGGGGAAAAAGTAACGGAACAAGTTGACAGTTCGTCACAAGTTGACAGTTTTTGACGAAAAAATCGGAAACGAAAGTGTCAACTCGTTACGTCACCAACTGTAGATCAAATAAATAACGTAAAAAATCATAATTACGTAAAGTAGTAACAATATAATAGCCTAATTCTTTATTCGCCAAATAAGTGTCGGGTCGCCAGAAGGATCGTTTTTTGAAAACACAAAAGCGGCCCTTTTTGGCGACCCCCTGTATGGTAATCAGAGCCATATATGATTTTAAACTTATCGCTACAGAGCATATAGCATAAACAACCCTAACTCCAAGGGTCACAAGCGATCGATGTGTGACGATCCAACTGTGACCCACAAGAGTTAATTTATCTAACTCTTCACACAGACACACTCCAGAAACCCTCAAGGCGCATGAAGGTTTATGGATGAAAAGACTCAATACACTCGAATCCGGCCTCAATAAAAGAACCGAGCGTTCCAAATGCAACTGCACAGATTTTGAACGGGAAGAATTTAAGTTGACAGAAGCAGCCGAGATCAAAGAAGAAGTAGAAGAAGCTAATCCTAGTCCTAAAACACCTCGAAAAAACCCTTCGCGAAAATGCAAAACATCCCAATAATATTTAAAGCAATTCTATATTAAAATGAGCTGAATAAAAGGATCACCGGTTTCTTTATTTAATTTTCATTATTTGTATACATATTTATGGATATTAGTACGATATTAATATTCAGAAATAAATGGTTAACCGCAAATTGCGGTATTGTATATTTGAGGGTATCATAATGATCATAATGAACTCAATTTGAGTTTATTCAGGTATCAACTGAGTTTATCTTAGTATTTGACATACACCCGTTATGTTAAAAAAATTCCGTTATATTAAGACTTTTTGGGATTTGATAAACTTCGATTTTCCATTATTTAACCAAACGCCCTACCCCTTATGTTAACAAAAGTATATTACTATTATACTAACAGTTTTTGACGTTTAAAGGTATTAATATAACGGGTTATGTGGTGTATATTAAACAGCAAAACTTGACGTTTCGCTGATCAATCTTACAATAAAGCAAAAATGCTTATCTTGAAGAATTATTAAAGCTTGGCTAAACAATTTTAAGCTCTAGCCAGAAATAAGCCTGACACAGAGATATAAGCCAACCCAAAGTTATAAAATGGCTATACTAAAAGCCAAGCCAAGATCGCAAAAAACTTTTCCGGTCCTTTAAAACTCAAAATGTTCATTCGTACGAGAACACATTCTGGAATCCATTTTTGTCACTGTGTGGACAGAAACAAGTTTGAACAAAATAAAGAATTTACAGAAGAAAGCCGGGCTTGAGTTGAGAAACATTCTTCAGTGTTCTGTGACCGAAAAATGCTTTTTTCGAACAAGAATTTTATTCAGTTTGGGTTAATTATGTAACGATAAAGTAATCAATGACATTAAGTAGTAGGGAATACTTAAATTTTGCTAAAAATCCCAATTTGCGAACATATCCCAAACTTAGAAAAAGAAGTCTTTGACTGCCGAAAAAATGGAAAACGCATATTGAAAAGGAGTTTTTGAGAAAACGGAATAAAGTTTATACTTGGACATGAACGGAAAATTATTCAGCGATCGACTCGGCAGGTACGCTTTATGTTCGATGTCGCGTAAAAGAATCGTGGCATATGTGTGGTCGGGTTAATGAGCCAAAAGCACCTTTATAAATAAATTTTGCATCATTTAGAAGCAGTAGACGGGCAGTCGTTGTTCAATGATACTTGAAAACGAAATTCATGACAGGTGAGATGGACACGAATTTCCGCATTTATTTTCGAAGTCGATGGAATGTTCCAGTCAATAGAATTGACGCTAGATATGCGTTTGAGAAGCATAGAACTCACAGATGGATCACTAGTAAGTTTTTGTAATTGCAGTTTTTATTCTAAAATAATTATTTTATCCTAATAATTTTCGAGTGATACTGACAGATTATTTTTTCCTTAGTTTTTTTTTAATCAAATAAATTCGGCAAATAGTTTTTACCTACATTAAACGTATTTAGCAGACATCAATCAAAACAAATCAATTCGGGCGATCCAGGCGTTGCGTCAAAACCCATTAAGTTCCGAAAGTGGATCTGGATCTGACGACTCTAGCGAAGAAGAAAAACAGTCCAGCGATGAAACATCGGTGTAATTTGTAATACTTAGTTATATACTAATATATAGTAGCTTATATATTATTCTATTTATGAGATGCGCATTTGTTAAATATAATGTGTCTTACAGTTCAATATAAATTGGGCCTTACAGTACTAATGCATTAACCAGTATTTGGATAATACAATGGATTTATCGTAGATTATTTTATATTATAATTATTGATATAATATCAATTAATATTCACACGCCAAGTACTCGGGATGAAAATCCGCTGTGAAATGTATGTTTCGCTAACTTCTAGATGGTGGTCTAGAATCTTAGGATGGTCTACATGGTAGAATCTCAACACCAGATGGTAATCTAGAAATTCAAGATAAAAAAAATGCATTGCACAGCGGACTTTCATGACGAACGCTGAGTAGTAAACTCAAGTAAATCCTAGAAAATCAATTAATTCAGGGATCAGGATGTGGAAGACTGTGATGAGGATAGTGGAAGCGGAAGTGACGACAGTGAAGGAAATTGGTTCTTTATTTCGCGGATATCTCGAAACTCGAGTTGTTTTTTGATTGTGCATAATTTGTGTCATGTTTTTTCGTTCTAGGTGAATCAAATGAAAAACCCTGTATAGAAGATGAAGGAGAAGTAGATGAAGATAATGAAGAATTGTATTGTCAAGCTTCAATGATGTCCGACGGTTAGAAGCACTCTAAATTTACCTTTTGTAAATACGGCTCACCATACACTATACCCGCCATACCCTTTATTTTTCGACCGGTTTTTTCACAATACCACTACATGTAGTATTATAGCATTACCAGAAATCCGAAACATTTATTTTCAGTCGTCACGCACCGACATGATGTCGTAACATGTAAAGACCAACTACTTGCTTAAAGTAACATGAAGTTTTCCGCCTACGCACTACCTGTTTAGAGTAATAGTTCCGCCTAAGCGGCCTAGCTGCTTGAAATAAATGGAACACAAAAACGGTTACTTAAAGTGTAACTGTTACTTAAAGTAGGTAACGCGTAGGCAGAAGAAATGACTGTTACTTTAACAGTCATGCGCATATTGGGTAGCTAGCTACCCATTTTCACTTTATTTCTAAATAAAAATTGAACGGTTTGTGATAATAAAAAAACGGACAACTGATTTGAAATCAAAAAAAAATTTTTACGTTTTTATATGGGAGAAAAATACTTTTTTTAGATAATTGTTTTTACGTTTTGGTCCGTGGAGGACGACGGTTAAGGTTGAAAATCACCCCAGTAAGAGAAGAAGAACATGGCTTCAAAATAAAATATTAATCAAAAAAATCCGTTCATTGTTTGGCCCGCTAGAGCAAATTGGGTAGCAAGCTACCCCAGATGCGCATGGCTGTTATAGTAAACTCCATGCGCGTGACTGTTAAGAAGGTAAGTGGTTTAATTCTTGACCATAAACCAGTGTTGAGAGGGTCGGTTTGCTGTTTAAAAACGCACCGTGTATTCGACAACTAGGCTTCTCCGCGCAACCACATCATTTCATTGGTCCTTGAGACCTTTTTTATATTGTTTTATATACCGATAAGATAAAATTCTTATATTAAACTAACGTGTCTTAAGACGTTGTGTTGGAAGTCGGATCTGATGCAGATTACAAATTTGATATGGCTAACGATCGAATGGAAGATATCGGAATTGTAAGTCGAATTTTTTTTTCAAATAAGGTTTTCTCGAAGATATCACGATACCCTTCATAATTATGGAAGTACTCAATCACTATTGATGAACTTGAGCGAAAACGGACAAAAACTTTCAACTTTTATTTAGGCCGAGTACACAGTTGACGACTTAGATAATGATCAGATGGATGAAATTTCATTAGAGCGATGTAGCCCTACAAACTTCTGCACTTCGTCGGAATGGAAAGATGTAGATGATGCGTGTTATCACTGGGTTGGTAATAACTAGGACCTGTAGGTAGTTGTTTTAGTTGCACTATAAATTATTGTCCATTCTGTATGAAGTACTCTCAAAGAAAAAATACCCATGTTGTAGGACTTAGAAGTAAATATTGACTTGCCAAATTCCACCGACATATACCGGAAAGAAGCCGAAAAATTTTACCGGTTTTATGGGATTTTTCGGTTTAAGAAAATTGCCGGAAACACCACCAATCCTTCAAAAAGTTGAGGGGGTGAGCGTTTTGTCCAGCGGGGCATAAATGGAAAAAGCTATAATAGTGCAACCTTAAGCCCTTACCATTGTCAGTTGTTTTTTCTACACTAATTTACTGATTAATAAATAATGTTTTATTTTGATCACCTGAGTTTAAGTATTTTAATTTCTTTATATTATCGTTTTTCGATTATCAGTTCAATGAAATTTCAGAGTTCACTTAAAAAAGTAAAATCTCTTTCAAAGTGCTTTCCCCCTTTCCCTGTTGTTTATCGCCGTAACACACGGTATACCGCGGTTTACCACGGTATTCTTAGAGTCAACAAACTGAAGTGTACTTTTCGGGGAATTATTTTAATAGTTTTTTATAGTAAGTTTATAATAAAGTACACCCTAATTTGGGGTTCACGTTTTTCTTGCTATTATTGGAACACAGTGCTCCTGAAGACCCATAACAGATTTTGGCTACCAGAAAACAAATTTTGACCATGAAAGAATCCGAGTAAGTCCGGCGGGTTTTTTTTTTGGTCGGTTTAGAAAGGACATTGTGGCTTCCATATACCGCGTTTACCGCCTAGAACGCTACATGGATACTATGTTACAGGCATACTAGCCGTGTAGCATTCTAGGCCGTAAACGCGGTAAATGTTCGGCTAAATGGTTAAAAAAAATTTTAGTTTGATACCATAAAAAGAACAACAAAAAGTTTTTGTCAAAATAATCAAACCAGATTCCTCCAATTTTCATCGACAAGTTTCATAATCTCTCCTTTCACATCATTTGAAATATAACGATTTTTTTATGATTTTTTTATAGCATTTGCTCATTTTATATTCGTCAATTTGGAATTTGAATCTAGAGAAAAAGCCTATTTGCATTTGACTTAACACTTGTTTTTGTTTTAATTTTTCCAGGGTTTTAACCTACGTACTACCCATGTGGCTTAACAGTTTGCATTTGACTTAACAATTTGCATATGAATTAACACCTTTTTTCGGAAAAACATGTGCTAAGTCAAATGGTTAGTTGGTGTATACTACTTTGTTTGACTACATGTATTTTTTGAATTTACACATTTTACCTCCCAAGGGAGAGTCCCGGACGACTGTGTTTAACACAATATGATATACATTCTCCAAAGTAGCATAAATGAGTTCGTCGCACAATATAAACACCAATTTTAGACGAGACCAGTTTTAATCCGCCCTGCGTACATGATGTTGCTATGTGATTTTTGTAATTATCTGTTTCTAATTTTCTCCAAATAACTACAAAAGAACATTTAAACGTTTGACTGCAATTGACTGAGATGAAAATAGTAAAGTTGTTGTCATTTTTTTTATTATCTTCAGAAGGTAAAAATATATTATAAAAAGTGAATAAATGTGTAAAAATATGACTTGCGCGGATATATCTAAGATTGGTTTATTAAGCATTTATTCATGAAAAATATGAGAGAATTGGCCATTTTATATTTTTACCGACAAGCTCTGCGTGTACAATGAAACCAAATTTTGACCGTTATTTTTACCTGGGCCTTTGGAATCGGTCGGTTAATGCTTCCTAATATGTTTTTTAATGCATTTTGATCTTAAATATTAGTTTCCATCAATAGGACTTGTATTTGTTCCCTATCAATTTCGAACTCAGCTCAAACATCGATTGCTCGAAAAATTAGAAATGGCAAAGTCAAATGCAATGGCTTATTATATTCATTCTTGCAATAGTACTTCTCCCATGGTCAAAGAATTTGGGATAAGTAAACCTATTAATAATTATTTTTGAATTAAATTAAAATACACGAATGTACACGAAAACTTAGCTAAGCCCCAAGCTTAGGGCGAAAAGAGGAAAATTGCTCTATCCTAGAAACGCTCGGCCGGTTTTCATGAAACGCAACCGGTAGCAATTTAAATTTCTAGAACTTCTAGATTATCTACAGTAGAGGAATAAAATGTATAAAAAAAAACTTCGCCAATAAGTTCACTAATAATAACCGTGCATTCAATAACTACATTTTTACATTTGTAAACTAAAAAATACCATAACTAATGATCTATAGATCTATATAGACTATAGTCTATAGAGTAAAAATCGTTTACACTCCACTAAAAGAAATTTGCCGAAATTTTATGAAAACGTTACTGGACAACGCTACTCATAAACCGACCGTAGGAGGCTATAGCGAGAAGAGCTTATTCAAACACGCTTGTCCAATTAATTTCTTTTTTTCTAAGCCGTTCATTACTTTTTACTGGTCTAGCCCTAATAAGAGTACTGGCTTTTAATGGGTTATTTTTGTATGCCATGACGTCATGACGCGCCAATTATCAGGCCCGTCCGAGTATGGTTAAAGTTGAAATTTCCAGTAAGTGTTGTTACATTACGCAATTACTTACGGATGGAAAACAAAGTGCAACAATAACCACATGTTCAAATAAATTAGCCGGACAAAAATCGGCTAAAACATGTTTGAATACGCTCGGCCAGGATGAAATCAACGATATAAGACGTCGGTTTTTTAAGTATCATCAAAAACCACGATATACTGTTATGATTCCTGCCCTGCAACAATAAGTAGGAAAACAAGAATAAATTGGGAGAGATCCTATTGTATTGAAAAAATTAACTTTGGGGGACAGTACAAATTATCAATAAAGTTTGAAAGAATACTTCAGTACTGGACGTGTCGCAAATTGGTTGAAGCTTCCTTTTGGGGACACTTTTTGGCAACCAATTCCGCCCAGTCAAGGTGTATCCACTATACTGATGGAAATAATGTGAACAGTTTTTTTTTTGAAGAATTTAAGCTTTTTGAGTATTTTTTTGTATCTTTTTTTTTTGTTTGAAGAAAACTGCTGACGCCAAATTTTGCTGTCGCACGGGGCACCTTGCTGCTAATGCCCAATGAAAGTTCAAAATTCGACCTCAAAACACGGGAAAGGTAAAATGGTTAACATTAGCACCGTGGTACTTTGAGTAAATGCTGCGTAGTTGATTCAAGTCGCCGTCAAAACACTTGCGGAAAAACTTGTTGAGGTAAATTGCAATCATTTGGTCGATAATAATCCGGACGAAAAAAATGGCTAAAACTGCTCAATATTTGTTGAACTTCAACAGTTAAAGCCTTTCGGTCCATTTCTCGTCTATTTTTTGATTCTCGAACTCCGATTGCAGGAATGTCATGGTTTTCCTTGAAAAGATGCTGAATCTGCATTGCACAAGCCCATCATTTATTATCGTTTAGGTAATATTCAGGACACATCTCTATTTTTTCTACATTTTTTAAGATTTTCTTTTTTTTTGGTTGAGAGTGTGAATTATAGAGTTTATGCAGCAGCTTTTTATTGAGATAAGTGAATAGACGTCGTGACTGAGTAATCATATGTGGTACAATCACGAGTGAATAGTAGTGTACTCAAGACGCTTGAGTCAAGACATATTCGACTATATGTATTCGACTTTATGAAGTCATATTCGACAATGTCGATAATACTTCATATTCATACGTCTGCCCCTGAGGGGTCAACATTGAGTCATTACTAGGGGGTCCATGACTCATGGACGGGTACTACTCATTCCAAAAACAAACATAAATGTAATTTGTTTTAATGGTCGTTAATTTGACGATTAACTCTATTACTGTATTAAAGTGAAGTCATAGTTCACACTAGAAATGTTTCGTGTTTTTCGGTTTTTTTTCCGTTTTTTCTCGTTTTTTCTGCGTTTTTGTGATTGAAATTGACCCGAACGCAAAAAAAAACGTTTTTTAAGAACGAAAAAACGTTTTTTTAAGAACGAACAAACGTTTTTTTTGTCGTTCTGTTCCACGACTTGTGATGGAAAATTGGCTCGAACGGTGTTCTTGCGTTTTTTCGTTCTTTTCCGTTCTTGTGATAGAATCTCAAGTTCTGCTAAAAAACAGAACTTTCACATCTCTGGTTCACACGCCTAGAATATTTTTGACATGTTAATAGCTAAACATAATGTCCCGATCGGGAAAAAGTGAAAAATAACGGCGTAGGACATATAAAGATATGTATTAAGAGAAAATATTTTATCAAAAAAGTGAAACATAACAGCACGGGTGGGGAAAAGTGTAACATAACGGCGCATCCAGTGTAATTTGAAAAAAAGGGAATTGAACAGTTGAAAATTTAAAAACCATCAGACATGCCCCTGTGCGGCAGGCTGTGTTGTGCATACCCTAGTCATTTTCCTTGACTTATTCATAATATCACACTATCGCTATTTTGATCTCAATAATAATCTTTAGAATTTATGCTTAACTGTTGTGCGCCACCCAGAAAAAGAATGCGTCATGCGCCACGGTGGCCAGATATGGCCACCACTTATTCCACCATTACAACAAAACTATTTGGTCGATTTTCGCGGATAAAAAAAATATGAGAGCCTAATTCATCTCCTCCAAAATAAATAAATAAAAAAATAATTCTAGCATTAAAATAAGTGTTTTTATTCTATTTTAAAAAAGTTGATTTAACGTTACAACATAGGGGATTTTCCGGTCAAATTAAGAACAAGGCATAAACTTATTGAATATTTACTATGTGCATGCTCTTAACTCATATGTCTAAATAACGGCGCTTTTGTCATTTATTTCTATTTATCACATATAGCTATTGATTTATTAGATTCAAAGCTGAAACTAAAAAAATAACGAAGTGAAACATAACGGCGCACGGGGGTAAAACATAATAATAATAGTAATTCGCGTAGAAATTCGCGTATGCAATTTTGTAGACTAATTCCGTTGTCCGTTTTTATTTATCATAAGCGGTTCTCTGTTTATTTATATTCAACTGAAACTGTCTAAAAAACTATACATTATGGTTACCATAGTGTTACGATAACGGCTCACACACAAAATAAATTCCGCGTGAGTCTTAGAATACCGTTTACAATGTGTTCTATGTTTTCAACTTTGTTTTACATATTTATATTGTCAGGAAAGGGAACAATTTTGTATTGTTTGTTATGATAACAGCGTAGGGGGTGATATTGAGTTGCCATTATGTTCACAAAAAAAAACTGAAAACCAGGGTGTCAAATTGGCAACACGGAGACATTTTTCGTCAACCCACAAATAAACAAATAAGAAACAAAGAGTAAGAAAATATTATTTCAGCTTGCTTGATTTTTTGGGTTAAATTTGACGTTTAGGGGTTAATCAAAAAAAAAAATTTTGGATNTGTAGCAGAAGAAGGTTTCGATCCTTCGACCTCTGGGTTATGGGCCCAGCACGCTTCCGCTGCGCCACTCTGCTGAAAACATAAGCCTTAATAAATCTAATAAGAATCAGACTCATTAATAATAATTACAGTTCAGAAAAACAAGTGCAGAATTTAGTGAGAATTTGATAAATTAATGAAAAATGATAATATTTTACACATTGACGATAACGAAAACGTAAAAATTCGAATCAAAAGAACTTTGCAGGGCATACTAACCGTTTTTTGGTATTGGTGATGACGAACAACATGTTGTTGCAACAAACCTAATTTCCTAATTACATGGGGTCTCATATTAAGGGACACCAAATTAGGGGACAGAATTCAAATTAAGGGACACTTTTACATAAAAGATTCAATTAAGGGACGGATTTTTTCGAAAAATGTATAAGTTATAATTTATAACCAGTTAATAATAAAAATAACCTTAATGATATATATAGTATATTTCAAGGGGGTCGCCAAATAAGGGTCGGTTTCGTGTATACAAAAACGACCCTTTTACGGCGACCCGACCCCTATTTAACGAACCCAAAATTAAGCTGTTTTGGTGTTATTTCTTTATGTTATATTTTTTTGCTTGTTGGAAAATTCGCGGAAATCTTAAACATCTGTCATAGTTTAGAATATTAGAAATAGAATTGAAAAATGCGTCAGCGCCACCTATACAACATAATATAGAAATGCATAAATATTCATGACAGAAACAAAAATCCGATGGGTAATTTCTATGTTGAATTTGAATTCGAGCCATTTATTTTCATAATCAAAAATAACTCTTACGTCACGCATGACGTTAATACTGGCGTTTCGGATGAATCATAGATAGTAATTCTGAATTTCAATGCTCCTCAAAACTAACCCCACTTCAGTCGAAAAATCTAGCCCTAGGGGCAGATTTCAATATCGAAAAAAGACTCTTCAGCATTTAGAGGCTAAGCCTAATAGCATCTTACCACTTCTAACATTATTACAAAAAAATAAAATAAAAACAATCTATTTACGCTTTGCGCACCAAAATGAAAATTCTGAGTAGCATTCTGGTCGCAGCCAATGCGTTTGACGGGAGTTATTTTAATAAACACGAATGTCCGCCCGACGGAGTAGCATGTACCCGGGAATTCAAACCGGTTTGTGGTAACGACGGAGAAACGTACGGAAATGCGTGCATGGCACGGTATATTTTTTGCGAAGGAAAGAGAAATTTAACCCATATCGTATCGGACGGTGCATGTCGTCAGAATGACTCTACAAACGTTGAAGAACCTGAAGAACAAGGGATGTGACAAATAAATGTAATAATGACGAGGAATTTTTTTAACGAGGCATTTGTGTTGCGTTGAGTGCCCACGCATAGGTAGCCATTTTGGCATCCAGTTTATCGAGTAGAATATGCAGTTACAGTAGGCGCGGAGCGTCTGTAACTGAATTGACAAGCGCGCCTATTGGCTCATGCTTTTTTAGAGGCGCCTCTTATTGGTTAGCGTCCTTTAGCTACGCAAACAACTCCCCGCGCAGCTTGTAATAGATAATACAGTCAGGGGTCTCTCGATGTGCATTTTCGATTTCCGAAAAACATGCACATCGAGAGAGATATGCACATCGAGATAAATGGATTGTTATACCTATTTTGTTATTAAAGTGTACTCAAAATGTGTGGGCGGACCCAATCCTGGTCAATTGTACATGCTCTAACTTTATATCAAACAAATCTAATTCTGACTCGCAGTAAGGACACTTATTAGACTCTGCTGGTAAATTCGGCACATTTTCTTTAATTTATTTATTTTATTCACATCCGCATAAAGAAGTCACAGAAGAACGGGATTGCACAGACAGATGTACTCGAGAATTATCCCCAGTTTGCGGCACTGACAATACAACATACGAAAATTTATGCAAACTTAATATAGCCGACTGTAACAGTGCTACTGAAATCCGCAAACAACATGACGGAGAGTGCAATGAAGAAAAAGAATGCTCAACGAAATGTAAAAATGGTTCGCTTGGCAAGAAGGTGGGGTGACTAGATGCTGAAAAAGCATACGAAATACTTTATATTGCCCCATCCAAATAAGAGGCAAAATTGATCTGAAAATTGAATCTTATTTGGCTGCTTGCGTTTTAAATTTTTTCATTTTTCTCATAATTTTTCCAAATCTGATTTAAGACACCATGTTACCCCCAAAAAAGGTTTGTGGCACTGATGGAGTTACATACAATAGTATGTGCCACTTGAAAAAAGCAAATTGCAAATCTGACGTTGAAATTGACCGACAACACAAAGGAAAATGTAAACCACCAGTGAAGAAACCGATAATGGTGAACGATTCAGTCGGCACTGTCGACGATATTCCGGAGCCTGAGTGTCCAAAGTTTTGTAATAGAATGTTGGCACCTGTTTGCGGCTCGGACTACAAGACGTATGGAAACGAATGCTCATTGAACAAAGAAAAATGCGATAATCCAAGCCAGGGCTCGGAAAAAAAGTAACTCTATTTGAAAAAAAATCATTCAGAACTCGAAAAACTCAAGTTTAAAAAACTTAATTTTTTCAACCAAAAAAAAACTTCTAACATATGTGAAAAACTATTGACATGTTATGGAAATTTATTTGAATTCCTTGCGGTTCTTGACTAAAATTCTTAAGGCCTTTTTGAATAATTTATTCAACTGTTTTTGAACAATTCAAAACTTTTTATTAAAAAAACTCATTTTTTTCTCTATCACACTTTACTCGAGGTTAAAAACATGCTCAATATTAAGAGCACCCATTTCCAAACTTTTTCGAAACCTGAAAAAAGTGTCGCATTATACAAACTAAATGACGGAAAGTGCGAATGTCCGGCAATGTGTCCAAGAATATGGAAACCTGTATGCGGCACGGATAATGAGGAGTATCCATCTCCATGTGAGTTAAAACGCGCGACATGTGAAGGCGAGACAAAAGTTGAAATTGCAAAGTATGGACCTTGTGATAAATCAGCGACACTAATGGAGCCCGATGTTCATAATAAAAAAGTCAACACATTTTGCCCTTGTAGACGAGATTATAAACCCGTTTGTGGGAGTGACGGTAAAACGTATAGCCAGGATTCAAATTATTTTTGCTATAACATGCCCCAGCACACTTTTTTATGCTTTCGACAAAAGTTTGACCAATTCTCATTTCAGATGTAAAATAAAAAAAATGATATCTTAATTATTATAACACCAATTTAAACTTTGATCCCGGAATACATTCATAATGTTAAACTAAAGCAATTCCATGTAGAAATTCCATTGGTGTATTTCGATTTTTGGCCTATTGTTTCAAATATTATGTGCATACACACACGTCCCGCTAGAAGATAAATTTAGAATCCCAAACTAAGCAATGAATGTACTGCCGAGTGTGCCAAAGTTAAAATTACAAAACATCGTCCATGTAAACCAATGCCATTGTTCGAAAATGATTTTGTGGAACCAACGGGACCAAAAACTACTGAAGAACCCGAACCCACAGAGCCGGCAAAAAGCTGTCAAAAAATTTGTACTCGAATATTCCAGGAAACGTGCGGCAAAAATAGAGACGGATATAAGATGTATTCGAACCCATGTATGATGGATGTCCTTACATGTGAAGCAAACGATCCTGCTCGGCAAATCAATAAACATGTATGTGGAATGAAGGAAAATGGTGTAAATATTAAACAAATCATTTGTTATCAATTTTTTCTTTCAAATTTTAGTAGAAAAAGAAGTTCACTCCTTAATTCCAACAATAATGTTTTTAGTTCTCGAAAATAGCAGCCTTATTGGGGTGACCCTTTGGGAAAGACGTGTACAAAAAATGAGGCCCCACTTTCTTTAACCGCTCTGTATAATTATGAAATATGTTGGTAATTCACTATTTTATGGGACATTTAACTATTTTATGGTACATTAAACTAATTCTCCCGTTATAACGCCTCGCACGGGGGGCTTAATTCAGTAGCTTCTCAGCCTGATATTTATAAAAATAACGGTACCGAAATGTCTAAATTCGAAAATGAATAAGTTTTAGACTGAAAAGAGAACGTATGTATACTTATTTTAACCGTTCCACAGAAAGACGGCACAACCAGATTTTTCCACAATGTGTGTTTTGCACTTGGGTTAAACCAGGCTAATCAATATGCCCCCGATGATCAGTTACCAGCTACGGTGGTGGATGATGAAAACTGCGAAGACGAAGAGGAAGAAGAGACCTTTATGGCCGGCGATTGGACAGCTGAAACTGCCGACGCTCTGACACCACAGCAAAAACGACGCCAAAAAAATCGCCAAAAAAATAATAAAAACAAACAAAAAAATATTTGGGATTTTTTCACCAACTGGAGACAACCGTTCATGTTTGATGATGTTGAGGAATTTCGTGGTCGAAAGCGACGTAGCACGGAAAATGAAGGGGGACAATAATTTTCTGAGATTCAAAACATAACTAAATTGTTTTTGTTTTATCATGAAGGCATATCCTATGCTACGAGCATTCAGGCCCCATATTTTCGGAAAAAAAATAGTACGACGCAATTTAACCAATTAAAAAAATGATGATCAATTATTGACCCAAAGAAAAAGTAATTGCATAGATGTTTGCTATTCAGTTTACTCTCCTGTGTGCGTTCGATATAGTAAAAACTGCCCCATCAAATATCCTGATCACGAATCACAAGCCAAGTTCTACAAAATGTTCCCAAACGAATGCGAAATGTCGTCCGTATTTTGTCATGCCAAAAATGAAAATCCGAAAAGCGATTGTTCACATAAAATTATATCTGGAAAATATTGTCATATTAATAGTAGTTTCCAATAATAAATTCACTGTATTTTGTTATTTTCGTCTATCAGATAACTTTGGAGAAAAATAATAAAAAAGTGCGGTTATAGGCATTCAAGCATGCAGCAAATCAGGAAAGATACTTTTCTTTTTTAACTATCTTGGCGAGTTGGGTCTATCAATCCCAAAATAACGACGGAACTAAAAACACTCAAGGTTCTATTCGACAAAACTAATAGAAAACGGGCGGTCTCATTCTCAGGCAAAACGGCTAATTTTATTAATAACGTGTCTGGTAATAACTTCAACTGTGAGCTGTGATAATTAGGTACTTGCTTTGCATTATTACATGGTAAATAATGGTTTTACGTTCAGTAAATTGAATATAGTACTCAATCGGTTAACGAACATTTTTACAAGTCGTAGCCTTCTAAATGACACATCCGCGGATCCTTCCACCAATTCAAATTTTGCCAATCCACTGAACCCTGATGACCCTAAAAATGTCAAGATAATACATAATACAATGTAATTAATTGACGGTTTCCCGTAAAGTAAAGTTTGTAAACAATTAAACCATACTTTATATCACCCAATTGTAAGGGTGCTATATAGGGTTCATGCAATTTTCCCGTTTATAGCGCTTTCCCGGGGAGTAAACTTTACTCAGTAAAGTTTGTAAATAAGCTGTCGTAAATTTATTATCTTATTTATGTAAGGAAAAAACCTGGTAGGACTCTGCATTTTGAATAAAACTTCGAGAAGGACCTTGAGAGTTGTATCGCCTGCCCTATAAGTCCAGAAACAAGTGATAAATTTATATCACTCAGCAAACGGTTTATAGCATGATCTACCGCTGATATTGCAACTATCAGATCAAATTCTTCTTTTGCGTTGACCTCCCAATTGCAGGCTTTCTCGTCAGTACACAATTCCGAAACCTTTTGCATTTTATTGATTATATGACTTGCGCGGGCAAATTGATAAAGTAAAAATTGAACTTCTTTAATATCTGGATTTTGGCATACACGTTTCATGAGAGAAACGCGCAAAGTAAGGATTTGAAATTACAAAAAAAAATGGTTATGATAAAATCCCATAAGTGGATTTTCTTTAGATTACACCAAAAAAATACACATCTAGAGATTCCTGACTGTAACACATAATATTGGTTAGTGCGACAAAAAAATATGATAAAGAAACAATGGGTACTGGCCTGGGTAAAAAAACGTCACCGAGCAAATTTGGCTCGTAGGTTGAAAAAAAAACTACTCGCTCGTATCTATTATACGACACACGTCGAGCTCGGTGACAATCTTATTACCCACACGAGTACTAAAATTATTGATATGGAACTTATTGTCATAAAAATGATTGATGTGACTAACGATAGAAAAATGTATCAATTTTAAAATTATAAGCATAACAATTGGTGGCATAACAATTAGTATTTTATAAAATATTTATTCAGATTCTCAATTTTATAAGACCTTTAATACCTTACTTCAAATCCCAAGCAAAACAGCTAGTCGAAGTATTGACTCAATTTCAATTTCTGGCGAAACATTTATATCGTCGCGATATTCCAGTAAAGAATTGACACCAAGAGAAACATTCTTCACCAGCTCAATGCTTGGACAATATACATGCACCATATCTACAGCAATGCTCTGTTACACATTTGATTTTAATCGACAAAAAATAATATTTGTATTTTACATGCTATTTCCATGTACAAAGTACATGTAATACAGATTACAGCGAAAAACTAACACAATAATTATTAGTAGAACCGGCCTTTTTCCTTTATACCGTATAATACTTACAAAAAAGCCGCGGCTAGCCGGTATGTTTGATTTATCGGACATATTACCGGTATATGCCACATATACATCAACTACATACATAATTACAGAAACGAGAATATTTAAAATCGGTGCCTTGCTAGTATTTTGCGATGATAACGTTATAACGTCTTGAGAAGGTTCAGTTTTTTTAGCAAGAGCTGTCGGATATAAATTATGATTTACCGGTGTTCCAGAGCTGATAAATTGTATAGATAATTTGAATGCTTTTTCACAGACGTCGGCTAAAAATACAGTTCTAAAAGGGGTTGATAGTGTACATTACTATATTCTAAAATATTCAAAAAATATAAAGGAGCATAATTTGCTTGTCATTATCTCATATTTTGTGTTCAAATAATCTCAAAAATTATAAAAGTCGCAAACACGTTATGTTCACTCAAATTGTTATGGAATATGCTGCATTGAAATAATAAATCAGATTATAATTATGAAACTCATAAAGGAGTTCTTATACAGCTAAACAATATAATATTTGAACCCCTGCTCTTAACCATGAGTCATCCAAAATGCACAATAAAAAGGTGCGATTATAAATTCCACGACGGACGGCGAATTCTCGTGGTATAAATGTAAACACTTCTGACGGTTTAGCATTGTAAGTAATCTTATTTTTGTCAACTTTTCTTCCATGTAAAGATGGGCAGTTATTCACGTTTACGTCAATGTCGATTAGATCTTCAAAGTTTCCAAAGCCACAAATCTATTGAAAGTGAACAATCTATGTCTTTAAAGTGCTTGACCTTAGAACCCTTCAAACTTTTTTCGCCTTTCCTTCAAAAAAAATCCAAAAAGACATGATTATCCCATAAAAAACTAACTTGAGGCCTCACAACAAAATTCATACTCAATTAACCATTTGAAATACAGTCAGGGGTCTCTCGATGTGCATTTTCGATTTCCGAAAAACGTGCACATCGAGAGGAACATACACATCGAGAGAGACATGCACATCAAGGGAGTGCACATCGAGAGACCCCTGACTGTAACACTTTTTTTCTAAAATGTTATTTCAAACGAAGAATATTATTTCAAGTAGTTAGGTGCTGTATATAATTGTATGTTAATATACATACGGTATGCTAACATACAATTATATAATTGAATATGAATGTACCAAAAATGTACCAAAAATGTATTACACAATGTATTATATAAAGACCATTTAATTCAAATTAAAATTTATATTTTTCGTAATGTTTCTAGCACACGTGGCTATATATTCCACTTGACTAATGTATTTTACCAGTGGTGCATTAAATTACATAAAAGAATACGAAATTCTGTAGGTAAATATCATATTAAAATATGGTATTGTATATTCCGACTAGACATTTTAATTATCATATTCCGTCGAAAAATATGACATCCACACTATATCTTGGTAAAAAAACTCGAATCTGATTCTATTTATTTAACGATTTAACATTTATTTATTTATTTTACTAAAACCTATCTAACTTTTATAAAAAATGTTAGATAATTCTTTTTAAAAAAATTCTATACTTCCTTCGATATTTTAACCAAATTATGAAAAAAAAATTCAAACCAATGTGGATTTATAGCGATTCTAATTTATACCGATTCAGTCGGTATTCAGTATGAGTCAAAAAATTTGGTTAAAAAATCGAAGGACGTACATAAAACTTTTTTTAAGAAAGAATTATCTAACCTTTTTTATAAAAGTTAGATAGGTTTTACTTGATTTGAAATAAATTTTAAACCGTTAAATAAATAAATAGAATCAGTTTCTAGTTTTTTACTGTATGAACTTGAAACACGGTAAAAAATACCCAATAATTACAGTCCCGTGTAATTAATTGTGACGAGTAATATATGACGCGCGGCCAATTATATAGCAGGATGTTCAATATGTTCCTCTCAATTATGTTGTAGGAACACTGCTTCAGTGTACGAAAAATGTACTACACCAAGTGGTTCTAAAATAACACACTGTACCCACAATGTGTAACACATACAGACTGTGGAATATTGCATTAACATATAATACCCTCCACATCTATGTAAGCCGGACAACCAAAATTATAATATGACAAGCGTAAAAAAGTATCATTAATTCAACTATAAATTGACATATTGCTAAAGTTTTTAGTTAAAAAAATTAGTTATTGTAACCGTCTGTTCAATAAAATAAAAAAGGAATATTTCGGAGAGAAATAAGATTATGATATGAGCATTTATAAATTAACACGTCGATTACGTGTATAAATCGTAACCTCTTAATAACTTTTAATAACATAGCTTAACTCCCAGGGGGATCAATGTGCAAATTTGCACAAAACGCCCTAAATAGACCAAAAATTCTCGTAAACCGGGCTTAAGGGTGTGCCATACCCTACTGTCTGAAAAACAAGGCTCCGAGATAAAGTCATTTTCTCAGCAAATATAACTCTCATTAATTTGAACTTTTTGCGAAAATACTCAGGAATGTTAGACGAACCAATTTTGAAAATTTTTGAAATGATTGGTCAACATACAGACCCCCCACGGCGCGCGAAAGTAGACCATTTTTTGGGACAAATTTTATGGGAAGAAATATAAAACGGAAAACGGAATAGATTTTTTTGTAAAAATTCCAGCAAGGGCATTTAATGCAAATTCACACGTGTGTGCCCCTACGAGTTATTTGCCACTTGGGATCCTTAGTTAATATATGAAACAGAGCTTAATTGCGTTATGAATATACCAAACTAGTAAGAAATTAACCGCTATTTACTATAATGTCCGAGATAGGCTAAGTATAGAAAATTCGAACGTATGATTGTGTACAAAATGCATAAAAAATTAAATTTTCACCTAATTTATTACAGAGTACGCCGTTTACCGGCCACTAACTTTTTTTTCAAAAACTGGCCGGTTAACGGGCAAATTAATTAAACTTCAATGAGATTTTTTTCAATTTTGGTCACATTCGTCACGTATTTCACAGGGGTCGGCAAAGCTCCAATTCAAGCTTATTACTTTTAAAATTATTAGTTACTTTTAACTAATAACTTAGAATTAACAACTTATTAGTGACCTGGGTCTATTTGCCTAGTACGGGAAATCTTCAATACCTCCCCGTTTGTGCGGGCCTTTCTAAGACGACCCTTATCGTCCGACAAATTTTTTTTTGTCGTTTTTTGTAAATATTTTTTTAAAAATCTTAATTCAATAATCGGAAACAATACAATTGTGCGTTTTATTGAAACGTTTTGTTTACGGAAAGAAAGAAACCAATATCTTGAAAATTGTAAGAGTAGTAGCGTTCATGAATTTGTTTTTTTAGAACCGCTAAAGAGAATTTTCAGGTGAAACCAGTTTGTAAACAGCGCCTACTCTCACCTTTGTCATATTACTGAAACCATTTTAAAGGTTTAATGCTTACATGTATCATGCGATTTCGCATGCTTCCGTAATTTTATGAAATATTATTTAAAACAATATTGATTTTAGTGTTTTAGGGTTAGACTGCCCAACGCAAAGTCGCCAATGTATAAAATATAGTATGTACCATACAGTATGGTGTATATTTGGGTAATTTAGGCCGAAAAGGTAAAACTTTTTCAAATTTGTTTTCCGAAAATTTTCGTAAAATAAGAACCCTGTGACAAAGAATCGTCACGATATTGCTAACACCCCAATAAGTTATTGCCAATAAGAAATATTAGAGTTTGGTCATGTATGTTTCCTTTACCAATTAGAGCGTTGGGTCGTCTTGTAATCAAACTTCACTGAGAAAACCTCTGTTCCAAAATGATTTAGCATGCCAAAACTTATTCTGAAGCCCCTAAAAGCCAAATAAATTCACGTAACTCAGTTAAATCGTACTATACGCTATAATTTATAGCCTATAAACTACACCAGCTAACACGTTATGTTAACACACGTTATGTTAACAAAATTACATTATGTTAACAGTTTTTGACGTTTGATGGTGTTAACATAACGTGTTAGGTAGTGTATACGCTACAAGACATCGGAGAAAAAGTCTTTAAAACTAGTGACCAAAAACTTGATTTTAAAAACTCGAATACTTACCAAAGCTCGGTGATATTAAATAAAGGATAGACTGTGCTGACCGGTTACACATCTTCTCATATCCGAATGTACAAACTTCAGGTAGGTTCTAATTAATTATAATTTTCTAATTTCTAGTAAATATACACGGTATAATTTATACATAATATAAAACGACTCATACAATTTGGTATGCATTTAAGGTAATACTGTTGCATGTTTGCCAGTATATCAAAATAGCTATGTATTAGTTTGCAGATGGCTATTTTGTGAAATATGTTTTATAACAGTTTTCCGGAAAGTGAAGTTTGTAAACAACGCTATTGACCCGTCCTTAAAAAAAATCCAGGGGATTTTTCACAAATTTGATATCTAATCGTTGATATTGTCAATCAATATCATAAATATGTCATAAATATCATACTTGCTTTTAAGGTTCCGATTTTATATTGATGCGGCTAACTGTTAGCCGCGAACACAGCGGATCACATTTCATTTTATTTCTGAAAATTTCAATATTTATAGTTTAAGATTACGGAAAGAAGCGATGGCCCATCGCCGATGGGTTTCAAGCGTGTACCCTGTAAGATGGGATACCGATTTTAGTTTTGCGTGGCTCTAGGTGAGCGGTTATCAATTTATGGTTTATCACAAGCTATACTAAAAAAAACAAAACATTTCTTCAGCAGAGGAATCTGTTTGACAAGCAAAGTCCTTGACAGTCCTTGACAAGCAAACAGATTCCTCTGCCACACGGAAGATTATTGTTTGAACACATGTTTTACACTGTTTTACACCCAACGCTTTCTATACATTTCTATATATTCCTATTGTCACTACAGTGTGTCATAGTGGTCGAGTACCGCGCTTTCATAGTTTTTAAGCTTTCATAACATGTAATTTCGAAAAAGCGCGGTACTCGACCACTATGACACACTGTAGAACTCATGAAACTGTGATCCAAAGTTGACGAAAACAGTGCTCTATCATCATCGCCGATATGGCTCTGTTTTCCTTTATTTTGCCAATAGCTCGAAATCGACAAGAGCCATCCCCAATCGTTTTTTTTTGTATTTGCTTGGTTTGTGGATGACGGCTATTTTTTCGTCCAAATTAAATGGACATATGATACTAAGAGGCGTCAAAGTACTAAAACGGTAACCGGATCTCCATTTCCGATTTATCGGACATTGTATAACAAAAGACGGCAAATTCGAATTCGCCGTAGTTCAGTTAGTATAAGTGAAAATTTTGCCGATAATGGGTGGTTCCAAAGTATAAAAACCGGTAATCGGATGTCCATTGCGGCTTTACCGGAGATTAATTTTGGATTGGAGATTTCTCTTATCGATTTCGAGCTATTACCAAAATGAATGAAAACAGTGCCATATAGTACTGTCGGGCCGGCGGAGTTTAAAATGTACTTTAGGTTTTGAATTTTTGAGAGAAAATAGGCCGGTGAGTGATTTATGATCACACTGACAAGAGTTAACCACTTTTTTGTTAACCGCCATTACAGGACTACTCGAAACAATATTCTTTCGGAGAAAATGCAAGAAAAAGTTTTTCGAATAAAATACAAGAAACCTCGTCGTCTCAAAAAAAAAATGATTTGTTGTAAAAAAACTGACTCGACCTTAGTGTGAAAAACTGACTTTACCTTATAGCGTAAAAACGTAAGACCTTATAAACACTACCCTCAGTAATAACTTTAACCAAATTTTGCTTGAAAGAAATCCTTTCAAGGGAATTCTTATGAGAGCCAATTGACTATATTTGTTAAGAGGCTTACTGTAGGCCAGGGCTCGGCACAAATGACATTTGGCACATGGCTTTTTGTAAGCCAAGCCAAGCTAATTTTTTAAGGACAAAAAGTCAAGCCAAGCAAAGCCAATGAAAATACGTTTCAATCACAATCACGCTGTTATTGGCAAATACCGATTAAAATCACAAAAATGTGATTTTGGTGTGATTGGGAAATTTCCAAAAATCATGCGAAATTCACAAAAATCACAACTCGAAAAAAACGAATCACACTAAGAGTAGGGTGCCTAGAATACAATAGGGTCTGTAACTCACAAATCATTGAATAAACTCCAATGTAATTTGAAAAACACTCACAAAAGCGTAGAAAAAAAATCAATCACAATCACGCAAAAATCACACGTGCGATTGTGATTCTCTGATTGACAGTCCCATCCAGGGCTCGGCAAAAGTTACTTTTTTCTAAAGGTGAACAAGAAAGCTGAGGAAAGTTGAGCTTTTTTATTGGATTTTTGCCGAGCCCTGGTCCCATCCCTGGGTGCAACAGTTAATTTCATTATGTAACCTTATTAAACTGAAATTCTCAACTAAAGTATATCTTATAATAATTAATTTGTCAGTATACTACGTTTTTCACTTATCATAGGTCAAGCAATTACCGCAGTGGAGTCGGATAAAAAAAAATTAAGAAATCAACCAGAAATTAAAATTATTTACATACTTAGGTAGAAACCACCCAAGCGTTAAATGTTGAACATTCATTTTGAACATTATTTAACACGTAATGCCCTGACACACACAAAGTACAACAGTTACGCCCGTAATATGGAGAAAATTCTTATTTTTTTTTATTTTTGTTCACAAAATCCTGAATGCAATTACAGGATTGTTTGGCTGCGGGGGCCAACCGGAACGTTGCCTTTAACCCAAACTTTGACAAAAATACACACTCCAAATGTTGACAAAGATATTCCATGTGTTACCTGAGATTAGATAAAATGCATCCAACAGAAAAAACCTTGTTATGTTCAAAATGATGAATCTCTAGCGTCGTTTATTTCCAGCCAATCAGCGCGCCGAATTTAACCCGTTATTTAAAGACAGTTGAGCCAATGGAGCGCTGCTACTCGAATTCAATATTTATTTGCCCAACTAATCAATCGCACTAAATTTCTTATTTTTTTTTCTGCATCTCTCTTGTTTCGTCTCTTTTTTTGTGTTTTGTTTGTTTTTTGGGGAAGGCTGGCTTTTACGAAATATTTATATTGGCATTTTTTTTTCAATTTTTTTTTCGAAATTTTTACAGTTGGAGGATTATGTGGAATTGTGTCGAGGAGCGAGAAGCAGATCCGATTGGTCGAATATGTCGGAAAGTTATTTTTACGGAAATTTATGAAAATGAACATTATGCAAAAGGCAAAATTTCGATTCCGAAGGAAATCGATTTAGAGGTAATTAAAACGGTTGTTTGGGTAAGTCAGGTCAATATACGGTTATGTTTAAATATTTTTTTTTTAATTTACCCGAATAAAACAAAGTTTTCGTTCTATAAAAATTTCAATAACCCTGTTAGCACCGACTCGGTTTGTATAATATAAAATTGGAACAGCATCTATGTGTTGACGAATTACAACTAACAAATACTGACTAATAAAATAACTTGAGTTGGCCGAATTTTTCGACCAATTACATATTCATATAATACTAATATGTAATTGGTCGAAAAAATTCGGCCAACTCAACTGATTTTATCAATCAGTATTTTATGAATCATATTCAATGAAAAAGTAATAGGCCACTATCTACCTATATTATGTTACTTTTGAAAGTGTAATATAAACCGAGTGCAATTGTTCGAATAGAGTTCGGCTAGTCCCACTTTCTTTTTTTAGATAAATATAATTTATACCAGTACAGGCAATATCGTATTGGATAACCTCATAATATTATCGTTTTCCCAAAAGTGACCTGACCTACCCTAGTTGATCACGAATTAAATATTTTTTGAAAATACATTTTCAGACGGGCAAAAAGGTTGCCTATTACGAGGACAACAGAATTCGAACGGCGGACTTCCTGTGTAGTTCTACCAAAATGAATTTGTCGCCGGTGGAAATTATTACTCGAATGATAAACACAGAGGATGAACTCAAACACTTTATTAGGCAAAATAATATAAAGCTACTTCATGGTGATCATTTATTCGGGTAAGTGTTTTTTCATAAGACGTTTTTTCAGTTCATTATCCCGTGTAAATCGGTGTACAATGAATTGCCCTTGACCCAAAAACATCCCTTTTAAATTCAAATTAAAAAAAATCATAAAACCCTTCTAACATTTATGAAATTTACATTATTTTGTAATTCAGCCGTAATCGAAGTTTTTTTTAGTCTAGAAAACTACTTCTACTGTTTCAGAATTCTATACTGTAAAGAAAAGTAGTTTTCTAGATTGAAAAAAAAAATTCAAAAAATCTTCGGTTACGGCTAAATTACAAATTATTGTAAATTTAATAAATGTGACTACGTAATATTTTGCAGCGTTTCTTATATCGTACCATATAATTAGGAAATGCCCTGTACGGTATACTTTACAGGTAAAATAACACAAAAGGGCGATCTAGTTTATCACCCTTAATTAATGGCGCATAACTCATACGGTATAACTTATACGGTATAAGTTGTACCATATGAGTTATACGTTATTAATTAGGGGTGATTAACTATATCGCCCTTTTGTGTTATTTTACCTGTAAAGTATGTAAATTTGTGCCAATATGCGAAATAAGTTTGATCGACTATTTGTAAGAGTCAAATTATGTCAAGTGGTTTAACTAACGAAAAGCAAACTAGAATCGGTCGGTTAGTATTCAACATGTCACATGTGCCCTCTTTGCTCAAAGGTGGACTTAAGATTAGTTTCTCAAATCTGCACTATTTGTCAAAAAATAGACAAACTGGCCATTTCGACATATCATGACCAAATATGGAGCAAGTCCCCTTTCGGGTATTTTACATGTAACACTACACTTAAGTGTCGTCCGCAAATTGCACTTGTGTGCAACTTTTTTTCTCTTTTTGCTCTCCCGTTGTTGTCTGTCGTTGCCCAAGGCGCAGTGAAGTGTAGTAAGCTACAATACATTACATTAGCACACACATGCGTGAGCAACAAATTACACATGTTACCACACTTTTTTTTTCTTTACCTTATTTTTTCAAATGAATTTGGGCTAGCTTTGCTCCCTGTTAGGGTAATGTCGGTTCTTATAATTTGTCAAATTTGATTAATATTTCAATTTTTGTTGACAACGAAAAGTATTGTTAAATATGTTTAATTTATTAAAAAGACTTTAAAAGTATATTGTATGTTCAATTTTTTACTTAGAGTGGACTTTGGCATAGTTGGATTCTCAAACGAACCAATTAGACCTATGATATGTGTATTAAACTTTGTTCACCCGTTTTTTTAAGTTAACTACCAGAGACTCAGAGTGAGCACTTTTTTTTTCAGAACCAATGGTGATCACCCTGATTCTGGAAGTGCCTGAAAAATCGGCTAGCTCCAATTAAAAAGATAACTTACATTAAAATGATACTTAAATGTTCTATCGGAAATCTCAATTAATAAAATTGAACGTAACCTAAAATAACTCACAAAGACTCTGCAGAGCTCTGGAGCCAATTCAAAATTTATACTGTATTATATTTACGAAAAAACTACATTTAGAATTGGATCGAGAGTCTTTTATGTCGGCCCGTTCTGTTTAACTCCTGGAGCTCATGTAATTTTTTGTCCTAATGTAGAGCAAAATATGTTACATGATGAAAACCNGGTTTTCATCATGTAACATATTTTGCTCTACATTAGGACAAAAAATTACATGAGCTCCAGGAGTTAAACAGAACGGGCCGACATAAAAGACTCTCGATCCAATTCTATATGTAGTTCTTCAAGACAGGTTACCTTGTTTTTATTTTTTGTTCTGTAAATCATAAGCTACTAATGTTATTCATTATTTCACCTGATTCATTACTAGGATTAGAACATTTTATATTTTTAACTCCCAGGGGGGAATGTGTGTGTATATATACACACGACTAGTTTTTCGCCGATTTGAGGCATATGGAGGCCCCGTAGGTAAAAACGAGTATTGCTGACCCCCTGAACTTTTCGAAAAAATTACATTGAGGGTTTTTTTTTGCGTAAGTTGGAGATTTAAAACAGCTCTTTAGGGGCCCTGGTGGCCCAAATCAATTTAGTCAGATCGACCTAGTTTGACGAGCTCTACAACTTGGCTTTACCAGTTTTTTTTTGAATTATTGCTAATTATTGTGATTTTTTTTAGTGTGTGTATATATACACACATTTTCCACCTACGGGTTCCCAAAACTCCTTCCCCCTGAGAGTTAAGACTAATTTTTACCACGCGCGATTTGTGGGAACCAGTAAATGTTTGATAATATTTTGAGGCAAAATTTTTGACGCAAATATTCAAAAAGGTTTCAGTGAAAATGATTAATATCCAATTGGATTCTCGTTATTAGTCGTTCGAGTGTGAAAAACCGATTAAAACAATTTTTGGGCATATAGTGGCGACACATGTGACATATAGGTTTGCTATAAAAACCGAGCTGACGGCAATGAATCAAATTGAAACAGCATGTATTAATATATAAGTTACATATATATGTCATAAAAGAAACATGGAAAATTATACGGTCTTTCTTGTATTTCCATAAATGTTTCTAAGCATGGTGATTTTTTAATTTTTCGGAGTGACGCAGGGGTTAAACATGTGTTTAAATTATAATTTTCTCAGAAAATAAGGGATCTGTTACCACGAAAAGCCAGCTGATCAAATATGATTTTTCCAATTGATTGAAACAATTTTTATTTAATTTTCGTAGGATGGTGATTGCGGCATTTCAATTTCTTCGGAATAAAATTGACAACTGCACCGACTATACCGATAATACCGACTACCATGCCCCGGTATCCCGCACGCAAAGCGAGCAAAAAGCGGAGCGGGTGGCGAGTAGCAGTGGTGGCGGCGGCGGAAGTGGTTCGAGTTATGGCGATCGGCGGCAGAGTGAGCCCGAGCCAGCCCTTACCAATAGCTGTAGTCTATCCTTTAATTATTCGGACACTGGCGTCGGTGGGCGGTTAAATGATTCGACAGTATCATCCCATAACTCGTCCAGTCGCGACGTCACTCATATCTCCTCTGAAAATGTCACCGAAGTGATACACCGGAAAAACGACTGCAATAATGATATTGAAACAATTGCGCTCCACGACGACGACATTAAAATCGAACTAGGCGATGATGTAGAAGAAGTACTCATTAACGATAGGAATGGCTATCAATTTAATATGCAGTTCCAAATTTTTTTTACACTTTTTTTCTATAAAATCATATCTTCCATTTTTCAGATGGTTATTAGGTCAAGTCAGTTTTTTAGAAATTTTGTAAAACAAAAATATGTCGGGAACTAATTAATGACTTACCAAATATTGTAAATAACCATTCGCAAATAAAAATGACGGTATTATTTCATTACGAATGTTTTTTTTTTCGTAAAATGTTTTAATATAGTTTGGAAGCGTAAAAATATAATACCACGTCATTAAAATGATCCATCAAATATGTACTATATTTAGAACGATGTGTAAATATCTTTACATAATATGTATATTAAATTTTGAAATAATATATAAATAATTAACACGTCAAAGTTATAAGGCGTGTAAAACATTGTGTATCAACGCATATGTGGGAAATAATTGGACTTAATAAAATCCCTTATTGCTTATCCATAAAGTAGCGATGTCTTACATAAAGCACCTGTTTTTTATAAAAAGTGCTTTAGTAAAGATTAATGAAAATAAAATTATGCACCGATAAAGACCGATATGTCTTTACGACTTCTTTGGTTATGTCCAAGTCTTTTAAAAATGTTCCGTAAAAGGCACCATTTCATGTGATTAAAAACATACAATTAGTTTATTTATTTTGCAGCCAAAAAAATAGACTATCGGAAAACAACGGACAGCAAATGAGTTTTCAGCGAGGATCTCGCCTGAATATTCCGACGGGACCGGGTCCATCCGCGTACCATCCCCCGACCTCAGTGGCCCTAACGCCGACCTCGTCCATGTTCATGCAGCAGAAACGTCCCCTGTCTGATAATTCGAATTCTGGCCTCGATAAAAGTAAACGCGCTCGCCAAACTGACCAGCCCACCATTGATATCTCCCTAGACAACCTCCAGGTTATTGGCAAAAAGGAAGCGTTAATGTTAACGAAAGATCAAATCGAAATGATGCTGCGGGTTAACGTGCCCGAGGTGACCCTTGTGCCACATGTTGTCCGGCGACCCGACTTAGAGAAATATTGGACTTATATTAGAAAAATAAACGTCAATGGCCATCAAACAGTTTGGACACAATGTACAAGTAAGTTTGTCTAGGGTGTCGATGGTGAATATATAGGGGTAGGGCCATCTGCGGGGTTTAACGTGTGGGAAAATGACCGAAAATAAGACCACCGATATTTGATCCCTGCAATGTCATGGTGGGGAAATCATGCTGGGGATGGTTTTCCCAGAAATTTCATTTTCGTTATAATTCTATAATTAAAATATCATTGTGTTTTTCACCGTTAACGTAACGGTAATTTGGGTACCAACTAGGGTGCCAGCAACTTTCCAGTATAGCCATACCATTTGTGGATTTGAGTATAGCCATACCAAATGAAAAAAAAGTTCCGGACACTCTAGTATCAATGCCAAAATAAACTTTTCGGTTTATTTTTTTCGGCATAAATGTACGATTTTGGATATTCTAGCACATATTCTATCCCGACTTTGGGAATTTTGTGAGGAAATGTGCTAGGGCCTGGAAAATTGCACTTTGCTTGGCTTTTGAAACACAAGCTTTCTTCAGTTTTGACCAAAATTCACCATTTTCTTACGCAGACTTCGGTTTTTGATTTTTTTTTTATCCCAGTGGCAGTATTAATGCAACGATTAAATTACCGGCTCATAAAATGTGTTATTTTAAGCGGTCAGTGAATCCACCCGTATGCCCTACGCCTGTGTATTTCTTACCAAAAATACTGAATCTAATGAACTCAGACCTATCCGTGGGCAATATTTAGTATTCACATTTTCACGCTTTTTTCAAACCAATCCTCTTTTTTGTTTGTTCCTCCCGGTCCATGGTCCAAACCTGCGTTTTGGTAAAATGTTGTACATTAGGGTGTTTGAGCGTTATGCGCTACCGACAGCGGACCAAAGCGAAGCCCGATTCAAACGGCTGCGAATTTTATGCGTATCAACAGTACTACAATAACATTTATAACCACCACACCTCGCTTGCATGCAAAAATGTAGGCGTACTTGCGTCCAGAAAGAACGAACTCAAATAGCGCGCGCGCGAATTTTATACATATATTTTTTCTCTTTGTCCTTTTCCCAGAAAAAAAAAACAAGAAAATTTTGACATCAAAGTGTTACCAATACAGTATGAGTTAATATAAAGTACACACTGCATAACTTTTGATATGAATAAAGGAGCATGTGAAGAATTTGTCGACAAGTTGCTCTTTTCTGATAATGATTTTTAATATGAAACACGAAATATACGCTAATATGACACATGATATATATTCTAAAATGATGTTATCCAAAGACGGTGCAATTTGTCGATAAAATTCCCCTTTATTCATAATAGAAGTTTTTCAGTTTTTGCTTTACACGAATTCAAACTGTGCCCTTTTCAACTACTATAGTGCATTTTCGTTCTGCTTAACACTATTATATGACTAGGATGTTGGACCATTTTGCGTTATAAAGTACAGCGAACGGACAAGTACAAGGAAGAAAACGGTTTATCGATGGAAACACAATCCAAATATTTCGTGCAATATTACTCAAACATCTATTCTCACTTTAAACATTGTCTTGGCAACGAGTAGTGATTAACTTTTGGGTCACTTTTAAATTAGTAGGACTGAAAACTAGCGTATAGTGAACGCCACCGATGGCTAAAAATTTTCCGTGTTTTGAGATAATTAGTCGGCCAATCATAGGCCCAATGAAATCACGAATCTTTTGCGTTTAGCAAGAATCATCACTTTTTTGAATCTGAAAATATCTCAATCTAACCCTAATGGCCTGACCAATTTTTATCCAAATGTCTTACATTTTACCATATTTTCGTTATTAAGTGTAAAGTTTTTAGATCTACTAATTTAAAACCGACTTCAGGAGTGTTAAAACCCCGCTAGCGCATTAAAATGACTGCCATGAAATCCGTTTTTATTAAAAAATAATAGTGACAAAAAGCCTGACGTTTTGACATTCCGTTACTTAAGTAGATGATGATTAAATTATAATTTGTGCCGGCTATTTGCGGAAAAAGTGATGCTTAAAAAGTGATTCCTAACAATAACACTTTACTTCGGTAATTATACCGAGTAATTAAACCGGTAGCTCTATAAAGTATTCTCAAAATTCAAAGATGAGGCCCATATATTGATAGACGCTGGTCTATAGTCTTCATTCTCAAATTTGTTTGAAATCAGCGTTTTCGCAAATGGCTCGGTTCCTAAGAAGTTCGTTGACAGAAGCTTTTTTTATATTTTACCGGTACGTGCCTTACTCCGATTAAGTTTCCATGAGATTCTATAAAATATACTATATAACTTATACTGTATAGGTTGTTAAAACGTATTTTCCCAGATTATATTGTTTTTTTCTAATTTAGTCCAGATTAGTTCGAATATTACACAGTCCAGCATGCTCGAGAAAACCCTTTTCAGCACCTAAGTCTTTTTTGGCTTGTCGGGTGCGGCCATTTTTTGCGTGAATCATACATTAATAGTCCTCCGGATAATTAATCTCTTCCATTGCATGCTTTACGATTATTTCATAGTACTAATCAAAGTCATAAATCTACAAATTTAGTTGACAAGGGATTAATTATAAGGTATGTTGTAAGTTGTTCCAAAAAGTCTTTTCAATTTGTTCCATATGGTCTTTTGAATACATGGGGGGTATTTTTTAATATTCGCGAAATCACAAAATTTGAGGTAAATTTTTGTCTGAGAAAAAAAATTATAAAGTCATGTCGTTTGGTTGAAATATTTTGATTCTTACATACAGTTAGGGTTTAAGTCTTTCCGATATGACCTTATAAACTGTACTTGAACAAATTTTAATTAAAAATGTACATACTAAATAATGTTCAATATCTAGTATGTCTGTTTCACACGCTCTCACCGTTAAAAGTTATTGTTCAAAGATACGCCGGTTTTTTGGGAGGGGGGGGGGGGAAGGGNGGGAGGGGGTCGGACTGTGCGAAATATGTTTTTCCTCGTAGGTGAAATCTATATGTCCCTATTGCTTCCACTTGCTTCCCGTTCTATTCGTAACCCAATTTTAAACCGAATTGTCATAAAAAAATAATGATAATAATAATACGGCGCATTAATGACCATGATGTATTTACTCTCGTTTTTTAAGTGTGCGATACAGTAATACAGTTCAAAAACTACGGAATTACATCGTCCGGGAATCGAAACAAAGCAATTTATGGACATCATATAGAGTGCGGCAGTAGAACACATAAAGTAGAACCGATGTTGCAAATTCAGTATCCATGCTAGGGAGGTGGGTGTCTCATCCTTTTGAACGCCCGTCCATGTAAACGCCAAACAACTAATTTTTTCTTGAAAAAACTAGGCGAACAATAAACAATTACACAGGGAGTGGTTATAAGGTTGTCATGGCAAGGTTTATTTATTGCCAGCTAGATCACTTATTTCAAATGATCAAGCGGGGGCTACGGCATTGCCCCTTTATATACAAAAAATAAAAATCATAACCTCAGATATTTTTCATGAATTTTCCGATAAAAGTTTGTCCTTCACGTAGAAACTCTCATGAAATTATTTTGATTTTCCTAATGGCTAAAGAATGTTTTACTTTTTTGTCTGCTTGTAAGGTCAAGTTAGTTTTTAAGCATTTAATGTCAACTTGTTAGTAACTTGTCATTGTCATACCAGCTTTTACCCACTCCCTGGGTGGTTGTATCGTGGTTGTGGATACAATCATTCTGAATTTCAAGTATCGAATTATTATATTATAGTTCATGACAGATCACGCTTTGCAAATATCCATATCATAACTGAATTACGTCAATTACCTATTATATAAACGGTATATAAACGGTTAACAACAAGTTAGCTTCTCAGTACCAGTAATTGCAGAAGTTAACCATAGACCGTACCCAAAGTACGACTTTATGACCCTACAGCGCGCCAATTTTCGGGCATATTGCATAAATGCTAGTCCTTTATAAATTTATAATAAGATGAAACAGGTACCATAGTCTCAATATAAAGAAATTTTCATTTTTTGATGAAAAAGCCTGGGCAGGAGGTTGGGATATGATTGGTGGAAATCAAAACGCGTAGGTTAGATCATACATCTTAATAATGTTGGGTTTCTACCTCCTCCATCCACTTTCATTATTCTCTTTTCATTTGAAAATGAGGTACCTTTGTTATCTTATTAGATCCGTATATACTATAGTCCAATTTATCAATAATTCTTTTTTGACCATGATATCGGATAAATTTTTTTTTTAATTGTCCAAAACCATTATTCAAAACCAGCGTTCTGTGCAATATTGGGTACGCAGTACGGTCATAGGTTAATAATGTCCACATAACATGACTATGACTTTTATAGGTTAAGTGGTTGGTCTGATATTTTGACCGTTATTTTCTATAAAAAAAATCAATTTATTTCCATCGTTTGTCACATCGACTTTTTAGACTGTGGGACTGTTATGCAATTCGGGACGTCCCGTCGGAGACCGGATGTCCAAAATATGGACAGCAGTTGTAATATTTTGATTCATGCAAAGTTCTGTGCAAAGCGCGATTTAAGACGGGCGGTCACTAAAATTCCATCGCCTTTAACATATTACTGACATTTTATTTCTGACTTAATTCCCTCGCGAAAGCAAAAATTTAACGTTTAGGCATAATGATTTTAAATACGACCTGCTATGTGAGAACCAAAAAAAAAAAAATTACGTTTTGAGTTGCAATGAAAGTGATCGAGAATGTCCCTGTTTGAGCCAAGCATGATTATCTAGAATAATATTAATATACCGCTTTGAACCTGACCTTGAATTTCAAGTAAATATGTATACAAGGTGTTCTGTAGTGACCTATCGCAATAGGGTGGTCACGGTTAAAGCCCAAATATTACCATCTAAATAAACGAATAATGTATTATAATGCCACAACTAGCTCATTATTTTATCGGATAGTTTTCCCCGTTTTTTTAATGAATAAGTAAATGTAAATCGTGATATAGTATAGATGGATTCGACATAAATGTTGCCCAATAGACTTTATTTTTTCGAAACCATATTTCGAAGTTGATTTTGAAGAGAAATTTACGGTCACGTTTATGCGCATAAAACCGTGGGGGTTAAACATGATTTATTATTCGTACTATTTTTCTATCTTAGCATAATATATTTTTGCCGCAAAAGATAGAAATTAATCTAAAATTGTGGAAAACTGATCGTTGAAATTTTGCCAAATATTGAAGTTTCGATTAACCGCCACGAGTTTAATCACTTGACTATGTTTTTTGTTTGACCGTGGACACTCTACCTGAGCGTTTTTGTTGGTTTTGTTCGAGATCTTCCTCGATTCAAAATAATTTTTACTAGGGTACTAAATCGCAATTACCCCTAAAATCTCTGACCACATGTGTTCGTCCAATTATCATGTAAATTTAGATTGTGGGGGAACGCGACCATACCGAAGTCAAGGCGCTCCAAATGGTGGATACCTTCAAATAATCTATAAACATGCACTCAAATGTAACCCGCAAAGAAATGGGCCTTTTAAAAATAATGCAACTACCAATTTAGCGTTAACCTTTTAGTCCACAACAACACACAAAAAGTGAGAGGACACCTATTCCGAGGTATCCCTTTGTCCGTTTACAGGGTAAAATATAAATCCGTGGTGTCTCTTCCTTGCGTTTTTTACCCAATAATTTTTCCGGGAAAGACCCCATTGATAAGAGCATTAATTCTTAAGCATTAAACGCCTCTTGGTTAAAGCTTATCTGGGAAATAACATTGAATTGAGACATCGAGAATAATATATAAATTATTTTATTCATTGTACCAAACTTTCGGCTGTCGCCATCATCAGGGTAAATACGGTTACTGACAAAAAGGAATACAAAATAACAGACTTCAAAACTCCATATTTTATGTGATTATAATATGGAGTCCATATTATCCATATTATATGTGATTATAATATGGAGTTTTGAAGTCTGTTATTTTGTATTCCTTTTTGTCAGTAACCGTATTTACCCTCATGATGGCGACAGCCGAAAGTTTGGTACAATGAATAAAATGATTTATATATTATCTGGGTAATGAGCATAATTTATGGTTAAAATGCATTTTTCATCTACAAATTTTAAATCATGTCTAGATATAAACCGTGAAATCCGATCCAAGTGAGTTATAGGCTATAACTTATAGCCTATAAGTTATAGCCTATTTCTGGACAATCCACAGCAAAAGGGGGTAACCTAAAATAGTGAACTTTTGTTATTTCCTGCGGACATTTATTTTACCACGTTTTACTAATCTTAGACACCGCGGCGTAAATAAGAAACCTCGAAATAAACGGGACACCTCGAAATAAAATGTCTTCCTAAAATCTACTTTAAACATATCATATCGAACAACATAATTGATGAAATAACTTTCGAACTGTTTTATAGGCGTTTTTGTCCAATCATCTTTCATTTAACCGTTGCACGCCTTTTTGAGCGTCTTCTGGATAACTACTGTTGCCAAGACTTTTTTTGTGATCTAAAGTGAAACCTTGTGTAAACACCAACAAAAATAAATAAAAGTTAACCACGTTGAGCATTGTTAACGACGTTAGCATATATTCGAACAAACCGGACTTTTGTTTCAATTGTGTTAATAATTGTTTCTTTCCCACCAATTGATGCCTAACGTTTCCCACATCTATTTCTGAACTTTTACTTCAACTGTCGTAATTATCATACGTTCCACTGTGGCCATTTTTATGGGTTACAGTCACTGACCTCTATAAGGACATTTATGAAAATAATGCTTCCCTTAACACCACTTTTTGGAAAAAAATACCTATAACAAACATGCGAACTAATTTTGGCCGTTTATATATTATTCATTGGTCTACACTGGTTAGGGCACTTAACTTTTGGCTATACTTTCCAAAAAGTGGTTTTAAGGACATAATTTTGCACAAAAAGTGACCTTGGAATGATCCATGGCTAGATATTAAAGTACATCGCATGCACGGTTAAGTGGTCGCCGTTGGCTCCAAACATTTCTGGCCACTTATCGGCGCAAAAGCGTGCAGCAGAATACATTTTATTATTACATTTACATTGCAAAAAATACATGTCCCTATTCACTGCTGGAAAAAAAAACGAAATAATTTTGACTTTCTTATTATTACTTATTATTTTTTTCTTCTTCATTCAGAGTGTGAGAAGTGTTTGATGTATAAGTCGGTCTCGAAGATCGGCAAACTCATTTCATCGGGTGGCCTTCTCAGACTTCTTTATAATCACGTTGAAGAATGTACATTCTATGGAACCAATGAGCTATTTGGATGAGCCCATTTCTATACCCGAAAACTTTCAAACGTTTCAGTTAATATTCTGAAAGAAAAATGATTTTGTGCCGGAGAATTGTTATAGACGATGCTGTTAAATGGTGACCACCGATAAGTTCACCGCCTAAAAAATGACCCTGAAGGTCGGCCGGATCTCACAGTGATTGATCTACACTCATTCACCCATAAGGTCCGTTTTTGAAAGCCTTCCAAATGGACGTAAGGACTGTACATTTCCGAAGTTCACGCTCACAACTTGTGAGTCACAAGTACTCATTCTGAAATACTAGAGCCCCTGTAAATTTAGTCCCATTCACGGAAATTTGTCACTGAAAATAAAAAAAAATCAATCAGCGCTTTTCATCCTTTACAAAAAAAACTCCGTCAATGGGGCTTGAACTTGTAACCTCGCCTTATACGAAGCATGCACATATAATAGAGCTTAAGGACGGCAACATTATTGATATTTTTAATGTTTCAATTCTATAGTTTCTCGGTAGGTTTTTGATAATTGGGTTAGGACTACATCTAAGGGACGTAAAATCGAGCTCTATTCTGGGCGCATTGCGTCGAAAACGCATCGATTGAACTCGTATAAAAATATTTAAAATCATAATTTACATCAATTGAAGTTTACATCAGTTCAATCGATGCTTTATCAGATCGCGCATTTTCTGCGCTGTCTTTGCGGTTTCTTTCTTAATGCGTTTCGGTGCAATAATCTACACCAGATAAATGTATATCTTGTACTTGAAATTTCGTGACAATATTCAAAACTGTAAAAATCACTCTGGAAATCAAATTGTACCGAATTCTGTTGTTTTTTCCTTGTGAAGCAAAATAAAATCGAGTAAAATGCTACAAAAAAGTCATCACTGCAATCATTTCAGATCTAGGTACAAACATATGTATTGCGTTCTTTTTAAGCCTGGGCGGCTTCCGGTATTTTTGTAAATTTTGCGATTGCAGACCAACACTTTTCTAGTCCATAAATTTTGGCCGTTTGTAAATCAAGTTTATACCATGACTGATCTAGGAGCTCCTAGGAGGAGATAGAAAAGTATCGGTTTGCAATCGCAAAAAAATAGCCAGTACTTTGTTCGTGGAAACAAAATGTATTACATTAGGTGAAACATTAGAACACCGAGAAAAATTAAACATTTGAGGGTAGGGCGTAGGCGATGAAACATTAGGGTTTCTATAGCCATGGGCATATTACTGAATTTTCCAGAGATTTCCCATCGGAATTTTGTTCAAAGCCTGAAAATTTTGCAGCCGGATAAATCGACTTTTTTTCAAGAAAAAATGAAACATTAGAGCGCACCTGGTACAATACGAATGTAATTTAGATGTGCTTTGTTTTTACGTTATTTCGAAAGGGTCACGATCTAAGATTTATTCCCAACCTGCCAGTAGCAAAATTTAATATTTTTTGAGCTTTTATGAATCATAAATTATAAAGTCGATTTTTCATTGGTCAATCTTGGGGAGAAGGAATCAAATTACATAAACACGTAATTTGACAACATTAAATTAAAATTTCAATTTATTCAATTAACCTAATACTTTTCGTTATTTTTGTTTTTGTGCTTATAAGGTGACGGAATCTGTTGACCCGGACTTATAAACATCACCTAATGTATACTTTTGGAATATCTTATAACCAGAATGCCGAAGTCGCCAATGAAAGAGAAGGCCATTATTAGGGTAGCCGTCTGGGAAATCGAAATGTTGAAAAAATGTTTCAAATCCACTGAACTTTTTATCCTGGGTATACTTTGGCCCAAAAACAACTTTTTGAGTCTAAAAATTTTTTTCCTCAACCATACTCAAGATAAGAGACCCCCATGTGGGGGTCAAGGTCACCAATTCAACTTGGGGTAAAAAAATTCTTCGAAATTCCCAAGCGGCTACCCTAGCCACTATTAATTGAAATTCTATAAAATTATCGGAAAAACGCCATTAATGCCTCTATCTATATTCAGATTGAGTTATTGCGAACTGCAAATGGTAATTTTACTTCTCATATTCGTTTAACTCGAAACTAAGTCGAAACAAAACAAACTTAAATTTAAACCAAAACACACAAACAAAAATGAATATTTGTAAGTCATAAGATGCTAACTGTATCAAGAGAGCCTAACTGTATCAATTATCTTAACTTCCACTCTAATATATATATTTTAAATAATGTTATCCCTATCCACTGCCTAAGCATAACTTAATACATTCTAAAAATAAAGAACAAAAACGAAACAAATTTTAATTATAGGAAAATGGGTAGTCAAAAATCGTAATTAAACGCATTTGTTCTTTTGTTGGAGCAGGGTTGTAACTGGACTTAAAATTTTTTAATGCAAAATAACATTTTGATTTGGCCATTTTGGCCATATCAATGCTCAATAATTAGCAAAAATACGAAAACTTTATATGGGAACGTATATCCTCTTTCCGAATACGTCTTACGTTTTTGCAAAAACGGAAGACGTATTCGGAAAAGGGATATAAATTCCCACATACAGTATTTCAATTTGTAACCAGATTTTCAGGCAATTTTATACTCATCCTTGTCTTTAACTGTAGCCTTAAAAATAGAATTTTTTAGGAACTCGTTATAGTTTTTGAACGTAGTACGCAGCAATTCTTATATACCGATATGATATGTGAAATATCCAATTACAACCCTGGCTTATGATCTTTGTTAAAAAATGTAGTGTGTCTGTTTTATACATTGTTTTTGCTTACTTGAATTTTTATATTTAACTTAGGAGTCATGATTCATGGGCCATGAATCATGGCTAATAAGGTTCAGCAAAAATATGCATAAAAACCACAAAATCAGGAGCAAAGATGTAGTCGATTCGGAAAAAACAAATGTATCGTTTTTTGTTACCTCCTAAGAATTTCCTTAACGACTTAAAAAATCAAAATTTAACTATTTTCATTGAATCAAAATAATACTAAGATTTTTATTCTAAAAGATTATTGATTATTTGAATCAACAGTCATGGCTGGTAATGCTTACGACGGAGGCTATGGAAATTTCGGTGGTCAAGGCAACGGTTACGGCGGTGGTGGTGCAGTCTCGTATGGCGGCGGGGCAGGCGNCGCGGTATCGTACGGCGGCGGACAGAAATTTAATGCACAAAATGGAGGCGGCGCCGGCGGGGCAGTAGAAAGTTCAATTCGGTCCAATCAATCTGACGGCGCCATCATTAACTCTCGCGACTCCCCAAACAGCACCAAAATGTTCGTTGGTGGCATTTCCAAATCAACGACGACGAGTAAGTCCTTTTCATTTAGAACGACAGAATAACGAGTTTTGTTAGCGCTCAAAAATAGAATCCATCTTTCGTTTTAACGCCAGCGACATATTTTTTGTATTATGTGGAGAAACATGTTTTCTTGTGTTACATAGAAAAAATTTCGGTTTTGACCTGGATTACCAAAATTGTATGTATTCTTTATTTAAAATATTTCTTTGCATAAAAAATAGGTTAAAGGGCTGGAAAGCTTGAATAAACTCCGATCGTGAAAATAAATACTACTAGACTCTAAAATGTATAATTTGCCTAGGCCCTCTAGAGAGGTTAGCGTAGATGTATAGGTCGGGACTGTATATAAATGTAGGCTAACCTCTAGGCTAATTATACCTTTTAGGAGTCTAGTAGAATTTATTTACACGATCGAAGCTTATTCAAGCTTTCCAGCCATTTAACGCTAGAAACCTAATTTTACGCATAGATATAAATCTGAAAGTAACAATTAAATGTTTTTTCATACAAAACTCCTGAAGATCCCCATGGTTTTAAGGGTATATTGACGGTTAAAACTATTTAGATTCGCTGCGTCAATATTTTGAATCGTTTGGGTCTGTCCGTGATGTAGAAATCAAAGTGGATCCCCAAACTGGAGGTTCGAGGGGTTTCGGTTTCGTCCTTTTTTTGAATGAGGACTCCGTTACGGCCGTTTGCAATCATGGTGATCACTATTTAGGTAAATCGATAGTCACAATCACAAAATATTGTAGCTAACTTTTATTTTTATTAGACGGAAAAAAAATTGACCCTAAAAGGGCCGAAAAACGCAATGCCAAAATTTTCGTCGGTGGGTTAAAATCTGATACAACTGACGAGTCAATTCAAGCCACATTTGGACAATATGGAGAAATTGAGCTATTTGAACGGTGCGTTTAAAATTCAAGTTTACATTACGTTGATATAAATCTTTGGGGTCGTATTAAAATTATGCTATAACATATATATGCACGGTCTCTAATATATACCAGGTGTGCCGTTATCTTTCAAAACCAAAGTCGAAAAAAAAAATGCAAAATTTGGGTGGAACTCCACGCACTTGCGTTATATTGCGTCAAGTTGTATCATTTTAGTCGATATATATTGACAAAAACTAGTTTTGATGCACTTACAGGGGGGTCTGGTTATAAGGTCACAAAAGGTGACCGCTATAAGGTCAAGTCATCTTTTTTTGCACTAAGGTCAAGTCATTTTTTTTTCAAGATAAATCATGTCTTTTTTCACTTTTTTGGGTTTAAGTTTAGAACTCGACATGTACGTTTCGAACGACACGGGTAAAAATTTTTTTATAGAAATCATATCTTTTTGGACTTTTTGCATTAAGGTCATGTCATTTTTTGGGGCTTGACCTTATAACCAGATCCCCTGTATTATGAACGTTTGAAAAACTTATAATGGACTTTTTATAGACGAATGGATAAAAATAAAGGAACACCACAAGCGTTTTGCTTTATCACGTTCAAGGACGACTCAGTGGCACAAAGAATTTGTAAAGATAGGTGGGTGCAGGTTNTTACGTTGATATAAATCTTTGGGGTCGTATTAAAATTATGCTATAACATATGCTATAACATGCTATAACATATAACATATGCACGGTCTCTAACATGTACCAGATAAGATAAATCATGTCTTTTTTTCACTTTTTTGGGTTTAAGTTTAGAACTCGACATATACGTTTAGAACGACATGGGTAAACACGGGTAAACATTTTTTTATAGAAATTATATCTTTTTGGACTTTTTTCTTGCACTAAGGTCAAGTCATTTTTTTGGAGTGCATTAAGGTCATGTCATTTTTTGGGGCTTGCCCTTATAACCAGACCCCCCTGTATTATGAACGTTTGAAAAACTTAATGGATTTTTTTTATAGACGAATGGATAAAAATAAAGGAACACCACAAGCGTTTTGCTTTATCACGTTCAAGGACGACTCAGTGGCACAAAGAATTTGTAAAGATAGGTGGGTGCAGGTTGAAGACAAGCGAGCTGAATGCAAAATAGGAAAAGTTATACAATATTGTATCCCATGTTAAGGGTGCAACTTTCTTATTAAAAGCGTAATAAAGTTATGGAAGCGAGAACGTAACACTTTCGGGATATACTTTTGAAGAATGTTCAGTAAACTGATTGGTAACGAAAGTTGTTTCATCGTTTTTGTCGCATAGATAAATTGAATTCTCGTCATTTAACTGTTTATGGTCCAATTCGGGTAGGGTAGGTTATTTTATCCAATAGATACATATCTAGCAGATATATCTGTATTAATAACTGTAAACTAGCCGTTGAAAACAAAGAAAAGTTACACGATGGCGGTTTTGGTGGACCTGGCGGCCGTGGTGGTTTTGGAGGCGGCCGGGGCCGCGGTGGATTTGGTGGTGGGCCAGGCGGCCCAGGTGGATATGGCGGTGGCGGACAGCAATGGGGAGGCGGAATGGGCCCATACAGTGGTGGTGCATGGGGCGCCGGATGGGGACCAAGTGGTGGCAATCCATATGGCGGCTACGGCGGTCAGGGAGGTTATGGTGGCGGTCGCGGAGGCGGCAGCTTCGGCGGTGGTCGTGGTGGCGGACCAATGCGTGGTGGACCACGGGGCCGAGGACGACCCGCCCCTTACTAGATGCGTATTTTTTACCTTGCTCAAATTTCAAATCAAAAGCTAATATTATAATCGGCGCTGATTAAACTTGTAAAAACTTTCACCTCATACGGGTGTATTTTAGTTTGTCCCACAATTGTTAAAATTTTAATGCTTTTGTTAGATGGAGTTTACTCAGATTTACTGCGTTCAAGCGGTGACTACTAGTGATCAATCTTGCAACCAATAAACGCGTCTGATCTATCATGGGATTGGCCAGTCCTTCATGTTTCCTAGGATTCGCCAGTTTCAATTGTGGACACGTAACTTTTGGTCTGCAAGGTAAAAAAATCGCATCGTAGAGCAATTCTATCGCAGCAACTCAGAACTCGCCAATTTTAACATCTACCGGAAAATGCATTCATTTATAAAAAAAAAAACTGAACCGTTATTGATATTGGTTCCCACACTGTGCATCCCTTCTTCTTCAACAAACCTTTCCGACCAACAGAAAGAGAAACAAAAAAAAATACTTATTAGGCTTTTTTTTATACTTTTTAGAGCAATAATTTTTTCACGAATTAATTAATTTTTCAAGGACAGCAAAAATATCTTTGTTGAACAAAACATATATATATCGAATCTAGCAAAATATTCGGGAAGAGAAGAGAGACATTTTTTGTGGAGTATTCCATATACGCCGTTATCGGTACCGATTGATCCTAGGGAAAATAGAAATTAATTATGCATGGTGAATTCGTGAATAAGTTTAACTAGTAACATTTTGAAGCAATTGCGCTCAAGATAAATAATTTTTGAAAATTAGGGCTGTTCTAACGGCTAAAGTCACCTTTCAAATTACTGCAATTAAAAATTATTTTTACTTCGCACGTTTCTCCACGCATAAATTTCGGTTGCGGACAATTTCTCAAAAACCTTATAAGCATATATGCAAAAATCAAATGAACGCATTCTCAAATGTTGCAGTCCTTGAAAAAAAAAATCTCCCCATTTATAATTTTCCATTTCCCCAATTATCTCAAAACAACAAGACAAAAATATATGATCTCTTATTTTACTCAGTTTCTATATTTTTTGCTTTCCACTTAGGATCAAAGGCGCTAAAAACGTATTTTATCACTATATTTCTTCCTTGGCGCCATGCCGAGAGATTACACTGTTTGTACGCCGGCCTTAGTTTTGTGTGGCGCAGGAGAGCAAAAAAGGGGTGCATTATCACATCTTTAATTTGTGTTTGTGGTATGAAATTTTATTGAAAATATGAGCTTTGATGTAAAATCACTTAAGTCCTATGGTTTCAGGATTTGGAAGACTGAACTCTCAAATATCCCTTTTTTGGGGGGAGGGGCGAGAAATTATAACCTATATATGGGTTCATATGAAATCAATTTAAATTGTTAATAAGACTCTTTCTAAACACAAATATTGATCATTGTTTAAGGCCATTCTAAAAAACCCTTCGAATAATTTTAATTTTTAATATATGAAATGACTTTAACCAACGATCACTATTTGTGTTTAGAAAAAGTCTTATTTACTGTTTACAATTTAAATTGATTTCACATAAACCCAAATATGGAAATCCATATAATTATAATTTTTTTTTTGATTTAGTTCAGGTAGACATTTTTTCAGAGTTTTTGTTGATGCCGATTAAACGAAGGTTTCTTGAAGTTAACGATTTAATTTTTAACACTAGGCTTTGCCTATACCGTATAGGTATTATATGTATTTAAAAAATGAGAGCTCAGTTTCTTATTTTGGAACCACGATTGATATTTCAAATTGTTAAAGTATTTTATTCAAAATATATTAGAATGTCTAATTTTGGGGATGTTCGGATGGGATTTGAGGACAGTCCGTACGCCGTTTTTGATCAGGGAAATTCCGCAATTGACACCAATCTCGAAAATGACGAGTTACAGGGTTAGACATTTAAGTAAAATTAATAAGCCTAGACGTTTTTAAACCAGTAGACTATAAAACCTATAGATATACACCCCTCCATACCCGAGTGCCATTTACCTTATGACAACGGTACAAAATATGCCGACGTCTCCAGACCCAGGTTATCCGTGGATCGAACTAAAAAAAGCGACCCTAACCCTAGACCGTACAGTGTGGACAATGTCCACTGGACATATTTTTCCACGGCCGTTCTTCAATCGTTAATAACTTTTGAGCTAGATATTTTCGGTGCGCCGTTATCTTTCAAAAACAAATTGAAAGATGCATGTAGTGCTTAACTTGTATATTA
>SCLG01000039.1:577271-593097 GCA_004367875.1 Oikopleura albicans
TTTTTTAAATACCATGATCGGATTCAGCTCGACCAGGGCTTTCTTTTGCGGGGTCATATGACCCGATTTGACCATTTTGTAATTTGACACCTTTTGGGGTCAAATTACATATTTGACCCCATCACGTGAATCTACGGCCCAAAATTACTCTGTTGGCAAATTAAGAGCCATAAATACCTTATAGATCCCGAGAAAAGTGACATTTAATTGTTTCAAAAAATAAACCGGAAATTGCACCTGCTGCCATTTCCGGTAGGTGGCTCGTGGGGTCACGGGACCTAGCTATTGAGTTAGCCCACAATCTCAGGATCATTTTAAGGTATTAACCATGTCTGTACCATTTCTGGTATGTGCTGTGGGTGATGGACAGTGGAGCGTGGTCGCTCTGCGCCTACTAAAAAAAAAACACGTCAGTATAGACAGACACATGAACGATTTCCAGAATCACGCGAAGTTTTACAATATCTTGTTCGTCTGTGCACTGACATGAATATGGAAAAGGACTTGGATGAATATAAACGAAAACTTAAGAAACTTGACAAGCTGATAAAAGAACGCGAAATGCGGGAAAACGATCGTGTTGGGTCCGCTAGTACATCAGGTAAAAATCCGGAAGAGCTACCACCTTTTTAAGGTCAAATCAGATTATTTGATAAGATTATTTGATAATGATTAAAATCATTTACCAAATGGAAAACAATCTTTAAAATCATGTCTTTTTAAGCATTTTTGTGGATGACGACCTCCGCTCGCACATGATTTTTGTTATAGAAATCATGTCTTTTTGAACTTTTTTCCAAAACTAAGGGGTTATGGCGAAAATTTTAGTGATCCAATTTTTTTCAGATGGTTATTTATAACCTAAGTTCAAGTCAGTTTTTTTAGACCTTGACCTTATAAGTTATAACCGACCCCCCTATAGTCAACGATCAAAAATGTGCTTACAGGGGGTCTGGTTATAAGGTCAAGTCATTTTTTTCAAGATAAATCATGTTTTTTTTCACTTTTTTTGGGTTTTAAGAGTGGGAACCACCCAAATTTTCTCATTTAGGACGGTCTAACATTTTGCTCATTTCTCTAGAATTACGGTAGCAATCAGTTTCAAACTCCGCAGGCGTATGTAAAAATGCCTAAGAAAGTGAATTAGTTGCGTTTTAACTTAACTGCTCGTCATATAGGNTTTGAAAAAAAATCCGACAAAAACGTGCACATCTATAGGTACAGTGCGAAAAAGTCGGCCTGAAAAAGGCGCACATCTAGAGGTATTTACAAATTTTCGTGAAAAAGCGCACATCTAGAGGGACATGCACATCTAAAGGGTGCACATCTAAAGGGACCTGACTGTATGTAGTAAAATCATTCTATACACAAGGTAGGTTGTGAACCGGTCACAACTTTTTCCTAAAAGTGGTGAGGTAACAGCAACCGGTTAACGCTGTCCGCGTTTAAACATGTTATTGGTGAAAAATGTTTAGTCCAAAATCAGCTCGTTAACGGGAAATGGTTCGGTTAACAGTGCACTGCAGAGGTAACCGACATTTAATAAAGTTTTTCAAGAAAAATGTTGTTAATACTGCATAATATGCAGTGCATATGCACTATTAACAACATTTTTCTTGAAAAACTTTATTAAATGTCGGTTACCTCTGGAATGCACTGTTAACCGAACAATTTCCCGTTAACGGGCTATAGTTCTAGGGTCATTTTTGCACCTTGATCTCATGTGGCCTAAAATGTGACAATTTAGGTAGCGGATGTATATCGGTTGATTGAGGACGGTGGGGCTGCGGTGGATTGGTTACAACAAGCGCTATCCGTCAGTCAAACCGACCCGAGATTATTACAAGAGCTCGGCAACATGTATGATCAAGAGGGCGACAAATCAGCCGCATTTCAACACCACTACGATTCGTATAAATATTTTCCCGGCGACATTCAGGTCATCGAGTGGCTCGCTGGCTACTATATTGAATCCCAGTTTCCGGAAAAGGCCGCAAAATATTTTGCCCTGGCGTCCGTTATTGAACCCAATGAAGTCAAGTGGCATTTGATGAACGCTTCAAGTTTACGCAAAATTGGTAAGATACAAATTCTAGAATTCTGAAAAAAAGGACAAAAACGGGCGGACCTAAAAAACAATTTTAGGCAACTTCCATCAGGCCTTAGATAAGTATAGACAGACACATGAACGATTTCCAGAATCACGCGAAGTTTTACAATATCTTGTTCGTCTCTGCACTGACATGAATATGGAAAAGGACTTGGATGAATATAAACGAAAACTTAAGAAACTTGACAAGCTGATAAAAGAACGCGAAATGCGGGAAAACGATCGTGTTGGGTCCGCTAGTACATCAGGTAAAAATTCGGAAGAGCGACCACCTTTTTAAGGTCAAATCAGATTATTTTATGAGAAGCATGAATCATGCTGCATGATTAAAATCATTTTCCCAATTGAAATTTTTCCAATTGAAATTTTCCAATTTTGGAAACCATTTCCCATTTCCATTTGGAAAACAATCTTTAGAATCATGTCTTTTTAAGCATTTTTTCTGGATGACGACTTTCGCTCGCACATGATCTTTTTATAGAAATCATGTCTTTTTGAACTTTTTTTTTCCAAAACTAAGGGGTTATGTCGGAAAAAATTTGTAGTTCACTAAATCAATCAAATTTTTTTCAGATGGTTATTCATAACTAAAGTTCAAGTCATTTTTTTAGATTTTGACCTTATAAGTTATAACCGACCCCCTTTAGTCAACGATCCAAGATTTGCCTAATTTTAACTAATTATAACACTTTTTAATTATCATTTTAGCTGATCGACGGCGGCGTGATAGAGCGCGACGTAGTGCTAGTAAGACTCGTAGTGGCTCGGTAACCGATCGTAACCGAATTGGGTCGGGACGGGTTAACTCGGGACGAAGTAATCGAGATCTAAACAGTGCAAAATCACGAGGATCTGGCTCAATCGACTCGCGCGAAAATTCCGAATACAATATCGATAGACGAGAGCCCGACGTTGAATACAATGTGCGTTTTAACCCTTTAACGTAAAATGCAAATATATACCTCGGTTATAAGTGGTTGTTAAAGAGGAAATAATAATTGAAGCTCCGAAAATTCGTCTTTTTAACTAAAGTTTATATGAGTTACATAAATATGAGTTACAACAACTACAGTATTGGGGCTGCTTATAACAACTAGCCGTGAGGTGTTATAGGCACACTAAACAGGAATTAAACATTTTTGTTATGCATTAACGTCTATTGGGGGGGGGTGTAAAACGTGTCCTTTCTAGAAAATTTTTTTCAGTTAGTTATTCTATTCTATTATTTTATTGTTTCGACACTGATGTATCTATAGGTCTATTTTAGACCTAGTTTAGGTTATGCACATAGCATCAATATTTTCCTTATATTTAAATTTTAGGATACACTTGGTGCGCCCATTGACAGACCAAAAACATCAACTGGCAAACGCGTTCAAGACGATTTCGGCGATTTCGATGATGACGACCATCTTCTACCAGAATAACTTTTTTTTATGAAACTACTCTTTTTTAAAACCTGCAATTGTACCTTTATTTTTACATTTTTATTTTTTAATTCTTAAATGTATTTTCTAATATGAGCATGAATAAAGAAACCTATTTTTTCAAGTTTATGAATTATAATTTGCAGGGAGATATACCAGGGGTGGTTGTTTTATTAGCTCAGTTATAAGTAAGTTTTTAAGGCTGACTTTAAAAACTATCTTCTAGGGGGCCTTTATCGTTTTTTGGCAGGTATAAAACGAAAATAGAAAAGTTGGACTCAGAAGTAGGGTGTCCCAAGCTTTTTCCGAGGGTCTCCGTATCAATTTTCTTTTTGTACCTCAGGACACCTTAGGAAGCTGAAAATGTCAAATTGCGAAGCGTCGTTAACACTTAAACTCCGAAAGCGTTGATTTTGTTGTTATGGCAAGTAGTGTAATTACTGCCCATCATACACACACACAGGGATATTCCATACATTGAAGATCCCCACGTTATTTAAACCTCAAAAAAAAAAGTTCAAACAAAAAAAATAAAACTAGAAAAAATGTGTTAATAATTTCATTTGAAATTCCAAAAAGTTTACGTTTAAAATGTAGATGCATAATTATTAAATTAGAAAAAGAAGGTACAATAAATACTGTGAAATATGTAAGAACGTATTTTTCTAGTATTCATACCAATTGGATATTTTTCAACGATTACAAGAATTCCATTTGGTCATATACGATGTGGTCCAACAATTAATCAGAAAGAGCAAATTTTTACACGCACTTTTTATGCTGACACAATATAAAACTGCGTGCAGAAATTTGCCTTGGCTGATGCAATGTTGGACCACACAGACTGTGTGATATAGTAGTGGTTGGTATCCAATTTTGCCTATTGGTATAACGTCAAAACGGTTATTGTTTCAAGTGAAGCAAGTCAATTATTAAGGCTAGAGCTGATAACTACACCGCTATGTATGTTTTCTTACCAGACCGACACGAATTTGACATTTTTAACATTCAAACTGTGTCGCATTTTATTCTTTTTTTTTCGCAGATATTATCTTATATTATTACGTGAACAAAAATCTATTTTTAAATTAATTTAGATGAATTGATGGAGTCGTCTTCACAGCGGAAACGTCCACTGTCTAAAATACGGTGCGATTATTGTGGTACCATTTATTCCAAAGAATTTTCTTCTGAGCTGCTCAATCACTATTATGCTCACTTTTTACTCCAAGACTTTCGAAATCAGCACCCTCAGTTGATTACCAACCCAGAAAAAATATTACAACTTCAAGAGTTCAAAGGTTTGCGCTAAAATGTTTATATAGGTTTTATATAAATTCAATGTGGAAGGAACATTTGATGCATGATAAAATGTGCTTCATATATACAGGGGGTATGGTTATCAGATCAGTTTTTTTTTTTGGGTTTGGCCTTATAACCAGAGCCTCCTGTCGTTTAATTCTGAAAATACCTTCCTCACGAAAATAAATGAAATACAAAATCAATCGCCGACCTCATTTAACCTATCTATGCATAGCAGCACATTTTGTATCATTCTATGTATTTAAAAAAGTTTTAAATTTTTTTCGGGATTGAACTTATAATCAGACCCCCAGTAGTCGTGTTTCTTGAAAATACTACCAATTAAATATTTCTTTTTATAGAGTTCTTTACTTAAGTTCTTTACACTCATATAAAAGTTTTCAAAAAGTTAGTAAACAAATGTATTACAAAAAAGTTTTGTAATTACAAATCTACCTCGACTATCCCATATTTATATCATAGATTTATGTTTTCCTAGTTTACCAAATCTTTCAGACTTTATTCGCTGTGTTAAATTACCCTGTTGGCGGACGGTGAGCAATGTATTTGCCGCTCAGTTATCATCGCTTGCCATTGATTTATCCGTCTTACCGATTATAAATCTGCTAGACGAGAATTCCCTGAGCTGTATTCGATCGGAGCAACTTCCGGCGCATTCCATTTTTAGTTTGGCGCGCGAAATTGTCGAAATTATTATGCGCGAGCGCCGCCCACTTTCGTGTGCCATGCCATGGCGCCTTAATAAATGCAAAACAAAGTTAACCGAAAGTGTTATTCATTCATGCCGAGAGTCCAACTGTAATTTTGCTTCTTTATTTCCGACCCAGTTAATGATCCATTACGAGCTGCACGAGCTGGAAAAACGAAAGTTATTGAGCGACCCAAATATTCTGCCAAAGGTCGGTTTTTGAATTCGTTGGTAAGCTATTTTTTACAATTCTTATTAAAAAACTTGCTACGGGGTGGTTGGTTATAAGGTCAACTATTTTAACCGTTATAAAGTCAAGTCAGTTTTTTTTAATCAAAATCATATATTTTACAGACGGAACGCTAATTCCGGACCACCGACCATCTTCTGTAAAAAATGTACGTTTTCATTTTTGGATATTATCTCCGATATTCTTAGACTCAACTTCCGCGGGCACTCTACTACATGTAGCTACATATGTATACGTTAAGGTAAACGTTTAACCCCCGTAAATAAAGAAATGATTTCCAACTTTTTCAAAACCTTTTTCAACTTTTTCAAAACCAGCACAAGCTCATTAAAATCAATCAATCTGACCGTCGCCACATTCCACTGAACGAATCAATATCCACTTCACTCAACCAATCCTGGTCCCATTGGCGTATGTTAAACCGTCAACTCAAAGTATACCAAATTCGAAATCCGTCGTATGAATCTGAGGAGTTAAAATTTGACGATTTGGTGACTTATAGAAGTGCCATACTGGACTTTCAGGGCCGATCGGGCGCGCATTTTTCGCGGGATTTTCTCCGCCGCGCGGTTCTCGCGGACGCCACCAATAAAAACTTACGATACAAATCAGTTATGGTGATAAGAATTAACCCGTTTTTTAAACGTCTGCACCAATATTTACTTTTGTGGCGTATAAAATTAAACATATTCACCTAAAAACAGTCCTCTCAAAATTGGAAGAAGCTGAGGTGGCGAGTTTTAGTTCGAAAGTATTTCCAAACAAGCAGTATCCAGTAGCAAAACCGGTAGTTCTAGCCAATTCAGTACAGCCCGAGGCGGCGGTTGTAACCGCAGTAAAAGTCACGGAATCGTCATTCGCCTCGAAAAGTTTAATATCGTCTGAAAACCTTACGCCGTCTGAACAGACTGGTTTGCTGAAATCGTCTGAAAGGACGAAAAACTCAAAAATTTCGCCACGGAAATCGAAACCTTCGAAATCATGCTCGTCATTACCTAAGAAACATAAGTCAATAGACATCCCTAATGCTTCAAAAACAAAAGCATTATTTTTATCGAAACCAGCAAATCAATCGTCAAAACCGAAATTATCATCTAAAACCAAACCGAATACCCTACCGAGAAAATTTATCCCCCCTGAGCGCATTAGTCTTAAATGCGATTTATGTCCCGACCGCTTCCATGAGATGCGTATGATTGTCACACATGATGATTTGAGAATTCACAATAAACTTTGGCACGACGAAAAGGTAGGGTTCGGCATAAATTGGAAGTTATGGGTACGGAAACTTGTGTAAGTACATATGTACTTACTTATGAAAGTTGGCGAGCCTGTGGACGTGGCTGATAATTACTTATGAGGTTAAATGGGGGTTGGTTATAAGGTCAGCCATTTGGACAGGTATAAGGTCAAGTCATTTTTTTGCACTACGGTCAAGTAGATTTTTTTTTGAGAAGCATGCTTTTTGGAAAAAATATATAGAATCATGTCTGTTTAGCTTTTTTTTGGATGAAGACTCAAAAAAGACATTTTCCTATTATACCTATTATGACCTAGTGCCCATAAAAAACTATTTTCCCACTCATGCCGAGCCCGGTAAAGTACCGACCAGAAATCTGTGACACTTGCCACTTCCGCGCCCTTAATTTAAGCGTGATGAATCAACTCCACACCAAATCACAGTGTAACAAGTGGCGGATAGACGGGCTTTTTGCGCAAATGGGCATGGTGGGACGTAAGAGTCGACGCGGGACAATCCGCGCATTTTCGGCGGAAAAGGACGTCTCGGGCCAGAATAGCGATCTTGAACCGCCAAATAAAGTGCCACGCACAATTACATCCTCGGTCGACTCTAACGGTAAATATGTCAAAACTTTAAGTCGGTCGTGAGCCCTATTTATTAAACTCAGATTAATAATCATCTAATTTGATTCATAGCTTGCGTAGGACACGCACGGTGTTGCCTCGGTAGAGCTTAATTTCTGGCGTAAGCCAAAGTCGTACACTTGTAGGTGGTTATAAGGTTGGTTGGTTATAAGGTCCGACATTTGTTCCGTTATGGTCAAGTCAATTTTATCTAGTTTATCGGACATGTTTTTGATTAGCACAACCGCTATATTTTTCCTGCGTTTTTACTGGACACTTGTTTGAAAAGTATTCGCCGAATTGTAACAAAATACCATTTTGTTTTATTATTTGAGTTTAAAACCTAATAATAGCGTTCAGTTATTTTTGAGCTTGACCTTATGACTGTAGCATGTGTTCAGTAGGTGAACCATATGAATCCGCCTCGAGTCATGTGCGCGATATTAATTGGAAGCGACCGATGTCAGTTTTGAAAATTTGCCCGCTTTGTTACAAATCATTCTCTTCATTAGATAACCATTTCGAGAAATGTGCCTCAACGATAAGTATTCCCTAATTTTATGTACAGTGGGGTTCGTTATAAGGTCTGAAAAGGACATGTTACATGTATAAGATCTAAGGCTTTTTTGCTGTAAGGTCTAATGATCATTTCTTTCTATAGAAATCATGTCTTTTTGATTTTTTCTACAGCACTAAAGTCAAAAATCGCTGAAAACCTAACAAGCCATATGTTAATATGTTCTCGTTAATTTTGTATTTTATTTTTTGCTCCTTTCGACTGATCTCCTGTACTTTTCTTTTCAACAATTATTTGTCGGATTAACTTCGAGTCTTTCAAATAATTTTTCAAACAGTTTTTACTCTGTTTATTCTTCTTTCTAATATATGAACCCCATGCGCCGTTCTATTGAAAACTACCTGCTGTATTATGTTTAGTTAACTATATTTCCACTTTTACAGAAGCAATGTAAAAATACAATGTTAAAGCGCAGTGCTGTATATCTGAGTAGCAGTTTCTCTGAGAAATTTCCTCTCAAAACTACAAGATAATAGGACGAATGGGGAAAATACCGGTGCATGGGGTACACAGCTTTCTGGCTTTAAAACCACCCGGTTACCTGCTTAATTATTATTGCCGTTATCATCAACCTCGCACCTTTTGATTACCTTATATGACCTCTTATAAGACAGTTAAAAACATCTTATCTCTTTGATAAAAGGAAACAAACTGGGTGAAAAATAACAGAAAAAATTATCGCTGATTTCATTTTTGGGGTCGGTTTTGTAATATGACCCCTCTAAGGTGTCAACTTAAAAATTCAATTTGAATTAAATTCCTCAGTGGGAGGTTGAGTGATAATGGATTAATAAAGAGCAAAATCTGAATAAATGTATAAAGTACTAGCTAATGATCGTATAATGATCAAAGTTTTCATGAAAAAGCATGAAACGGTCTTTTAGCCAAAAAAAAAACTTTTTAAAGGTATAATCCTAAGGCATAATTGGCCAATATGAGTTGTGCCGAATCACCTTTATTCATATTATCTTTGAGTTTCATATAATTATCATTTGATTTGTACTTTATACACTCCGGACGGTGACCAATAAACAATATAGCCTGTGTATTACATAGCGCTAAATTTTGCATATATCTTTCAAATTTATTCATGAATTTTCAAGAAATGTAATAAAAACATTTTTAACCTATGGTTTGACGTTAACAATTTTTAGATGAATTATGATGTGGTTTTCGCCGAGTCGACCACCCTTCAATCGGAAATTTCGGCGACAATTCAAAGTCTCATGAAGTGCAGTTGTGAGGACGACCTGGAAGATATCAATCGTACGGCTGCTCGAAAAATAACAAAACTGGGCAATACGATACAAACGTTGCACCAATTAAATGACGCCGACGGGGACGAGGCCAACATTGACGAAAGACGCCACAATTGTCAGCAAGTCGAGGCCGCAATGCAACGACTCAAACAAGATTTACGCAAACGGATATGTGAGGGGGGTGATAACAATTTGATAGCATGTTAACTTTAGGAATGACTTCAGAAGTTGGTTTTAAGGTCGGGGATTTGGTCTACTATAAGGTTAAAAATGTATGTCTTTTCTTAAATTTTTGGGCGAAACACATATTTTTTCTGGATTAAATCATGTCTTTTTGGATTTTTTTTTCTGTACAATGTATTTTTACACTTTTTCTGAGGGAAGTTCAAAAAACATCTTTATGTTTTCGTTTTCTGTGTATTTTTTTGTCAAATTAGGCGGAGTGGTTAAAGTCTGGTTAACCGTACTTATAACTTATTACCAAAAATATAATATCCTTCATTTTCCCAAAGTGTTTTAAAAATGTTACCCCTGTATAAGGTTGAGCAGCAAATCGCCGTCGGCAACCGCAGCAGTTTACTAGGCGACGATGCACCCAAGAAACCTGCTAAAGTTACGGGTGCAGAGGCCGGTACTCGGCTCAGAAATGTTAATAATATGATGGGACAAGTTATCAATCAAGGACAGGTAAGTCGTTGCATTTTCAATGAAAGTTGACCACTTTTTGGATACTGTGCGACCAGAAAGGGGTCATATTACAAGTTATTTGAAATAATTTTTTACTCATTTGATGAGATTTTTAATTAAAATCCACTTGGAGATTAGGAATTTTGATTTTTCAAATCTAGCCTATATGAAATTTTTCACCAGAATGGGATCAAGTTTTAGGTTATTTGAAAGCGATCAATATGATAATTTGAATTACTTGAGTAATCTCATTTTTCCAGAATACTACCCAAATGAAACTAATGTCATTTAAAGCATGTCCTTAGAGACATTTTATTCTAAAAATGACCTTTTTTTCTAGAACACAAGAGAAAAATTGGTTGATTCGAGTTTTGTTCTTCGTCAGACGAAGGGTGAGCTTGCCTCCGGCTCAGACCATCTTGCCAATTCGAAACGACTTTTAGAAAAGCTCAAACGGCGACGAAAGACCGATCAATTACTGTTCATTTTATGTTTAGCGTTTTTCTTCGCCACGTGTTTGTTAATTTTGTTTAAGCGGTTCACGCCTGGGTTCATTCTGAGGCGTTTTAAAAGTTTAGTGCTTTCAGAAGAACAAAATGACTAGATTTGTGTAAATCTGGATTTTATCTAAAAAAATTCAGAAACTGGCACTTTGCCGCTTGCTCCGATATTTGGGGTTACATTCGGGGCAAATTAAAAATATGAAACTATCAAAGTGCGTTATTTTCCTACACTTATTGTGAGGCAACCTAAAAAACATCTTTTTTTATTATACTTTTTTGATAGAAATTTTGATTTTAGTTTTATCGATTTTAGTCACAAGTTGTGACTCACAACCTTATAATCTATCCTTCATGTACGAAGTTCAATATTAGGGTGCTTAGGAATCCAGGAAGTGTAAAATAAGGTTGCTAATTGCTGGAAGCGAACACGGGATCATTAGTTTCGAACTACTAAAAACGTCATTTTGGGTACTGTTACTCTAAGGGTTCATGTTTTTGTGACTGTTGCTGAATCCAATGTAAATAAACAGTTCTAGTGCAATAATAATTTACTTCACTGTTTCAAAATCAGATCCAATTATGTTTGAAAAGTATTGGTTGTAGGCGCTACAAAAACCTCGTCATTAAAGTTTTTTTTTTCATGTTCCATCAAATCAATTTAGTATGGTGGAAAAGGAGATGAAAGGGAAAGATGATAACATAAAAGTAATCGTTCGTTGTCGCCCCTTAAACCAGTCGGAGCGTGATGGCGGACACAAAGAATCCGTTAATTGTGACGAAGTTAACGGAATGGTAACAATTAATCGACCCAAAGACCCCCCAAAACAATTTACTTTTGCCACGGTTTCAAATATATATATATTCAGTATAGGGTGTACGCGCTCACAGTTGAAGCTTGTTAAACTAATATTGATCCTCATATTTGCTGTTTTGGGTTGATGTAAACTTAAAAATTGTAAACTTAAATTATTGGTAATAATTTAATTATTTTAAGTTAGGTTAACTAAGTTTACAAAAACTGTCCTTACTCATTTATTGGACGATGGCTCCTTTTTCCACCAAAATGGGGCATTCTAATAGACAAATGACCTTTTTGTGACGATGCTCCTTTTTCGGACGCTATATTCGAGAACCGAAAACGTATTCACCGTGTAACCGGTCTTACAGAAGGGGTAAATTAATTTCAATAATTATGTCTTGAAACTTTTCCCCCACCAAATTATTTCCAGTTAGGGGGATCAAGACAAAAAAAATTGTACAAAAAGCAATAAAATAAGCCAATTTACCAAAAAAAGCATATGATCCAAGAAAGTCAATTCAAACCATTTACTTCGAGAATCTAAATTATTAATTTTTTGAAATAATTGTTCCAGATGCATTACATGTTTTGTATAGATTGTACATGTAATTTTACCAATGTAAAATTAATAAATATTTTACAATTATTTTACATGACATTTCAAATTTGACGCGTAACACATGTCTACATGAACAATAATATGTAACCCATGCAATTACTAATGGAAATTTTAGTGCTTTTAATTTTCAGTTTGTCAGTCATTTTATGGTACGTGTATAAAATTAGCGCACGTCATACAACTCTAGATACGCTACAACTAAAGTGCTATGTAAAATAATTGTATGTATCTATTTTTAATTGCAGCAATGTCTACCATATATAAAGCTTACTGAAACTAAATACCAATTAGTTTAAATTGTAATAGGTATTTATATATATCGTGCTTGTGAATGACATTGTAAATTACCTCCATGTATTTATATATCCACCAAAAAAGACCCATCTCAATTTTATACAACATCTAGTTTCATTTAATATACGATATGTTTTTGTCATTGTTTTTATGATCTGAGCTTTGCTCCACCAAAAATGATGCGTTTTTGAGCAAAATTTTTACACAGGTGATGATTATAAGTTATTTTATAACGTCTGACATTTTGACGGCTATAAGGTCCTATAATCATGTCATTTTCGACTTTTTAGGGAAGTCCAAAAAAAATTTTTCGAATTTTATAATTTTTTTTTTTTGAAAGCATCATGTCCTAAATTAGGAATCCTCATTATGTCTTAATTTGGAAAGTTATACCGTATGTCGGTGCTGAGATTGGCAGGTTTTAGGCAATGTTTGTATCCTTGTTGACACTATTGTTGCACCATCGCGACAATCTCAGCGCCGACACATGGTATGTATAGTTCTAAAATTGTTTGAGGTGGAAACTTTAAAAACTGAATTTATAAGATTTTTAAGTTTGAACTTGAGGCGTTTTTGGTACAGTTTTCGTCTGGTGAGAAATGGCCATTTTGAAAAACTTAAGTTTTTTTTTAGTGATTTTTAATATAAAAAACCGTATATAGATACAGTTTTCGGAAAAGATAGTCGCCAGTTGGACGTGTATAATTTAACTGCCAGACCGATTGTCGAGTTTGTTCTTGAGGGCTACAATGGTACAATTTTCGCCTACGGACAAACAGGCACCGGGAAAACGTTCACGATGGAGGGCATTCGGAGCAATCCTGAATTAAAGGGGATCATACCCAACTCATTTGCGCACATTTTCAGCCATATATCAAAGACGACTGATAAAAACAATACCTTTTTGATAAGGGTGTCGTACCTGGAAATTTACAATGAAGAAATTCGCGATTTACTTGGCAAGGATCAAAAGAAGCGGCTTGAAATCAAAGAGCGACCCGACTTGGGTATTTATGTCAAAGATAAGAAAGAGTTCGCCGTCAACTCGGCCGAACATATGGAAAGACTTATGGCTGAAGGTGAGAATTTCGCAATTTTTAAACCCCATTTGAGCAAGGCAAAAGTTACAATTGTCTACCTGTAAAACTTATGGTAAATTTACTAATCTGACATAAAAAATTAAGTTCCAAGGCTTTGTTGATTATTTTTTCTATGTTTTATTTGGTGATGGGTCTGGCTATAAGGTCAAACATTAAAAATGGTTATAAGGTCCAGTCATTTTTGGAGTGCATTAAGGTCAAGTCATTTTTGGAGTGCATTAAGGTCAAGTCATTTTTTGGGCTTGACCTTATAACCAGACCCCCAGGGGGGTCATAGGTATGAAAAAAAATCGTCTATCTAAAAGGAAATACAGAGCGTATAGCATAAATTTCCGCTCTGTAGCGGAGAGCGGTATTGACCTTATAATCAGACCTCCCTGTGAAAAAAATTCGATTTTTTTTCAAATAACGACTTTTTCAAAAATGTGTACTAAAACTTAAAACTCATGTATTTTTCATTTTTTTAGTGCTTACAATCCAGTCAGTTTTTCCTTAACACCTTATATCACTATAACGGCGTGTTTTATAAGGTCGGTGTTAATATAAGGTCGGGAATGTAGTTATAGGGGACCCTATTAGGGGTTCTTTATAACCGGACAAAAATTTACTTTCAGGAAACAAAAATCGAAGTGTTGGTGCGACGAATATGAACTTAAATTCATCTCGAAGTCACTCGATTTTAACGATTACCATTGAGACTATGGATAGCGGACCTGATAATAAACAGCGAATCCGCGTTGGTCATTTACACCTCGTTGATCTCGCTGGTAGTGAACGACAGGTAACGTTTTAAGGTCACGTCAGCTTTTTACACTAAAGCCTTCAGGTTGTTTTCCAACATAAATCATGTATTTTTGACTTTTTTTAGGTGGACTTTTTTATCTATAAAATTATGTCTTTTCACCTTTTTATAAAATCTTGTCTTTTTACGCTTTTTTTCTGGGAAACTCCAATTAAAAATATGGTTATACGGTCAGTTTTTTGAGTCTGACCTTATAAGCAGACCCATGTTACCTGGGCCATGTATTTTTGTTTGTATGGTCCACTTACATGTACAAGAGGGTTGGTTTTAAGGTCAGCCATTTGTGCCGTTATTAGGTCAAGTCAGTTTTTTTTTGCACTAAGGTCAAGTCAGTTTTTTTCATGCTTTTTCGGAAAAAATCTTTAAAATCATGTCTTTTTACGTTTTTTTTTTGGATGAAGACCTCCCCCCTAGGTGCTTAATCCGATTAGTCTGAAAACACGATTAAAATTGACATCTTCATAGACAAAGACGGGTGCAACTGGGCAACGGTTGAAGGAGGCTACAAAAATTAATCTCTCCCTGTCAACACTCGGTAATGTCATTTCGGCGCTCGTTGATGGAAAGTCGAGTTTCATTCCGTACCGTAACTCGAAGCTGACGCGCCTTCTTCAGGTTTGAAGTGAATTTGTTACGAGACCTATAAATATAATTTTTCGAGGACAATCGTGTTATGATGTGTTATAATTCATACTATGCCTCCTGAGAGTCACGGACGCTAGTATTAGAGAAAATTACCTCATTAGGGACACTTTTTTTTTGAAAAAAGTGTGTCAAAATGTGTTCAATCTATATTCATTATGATAGAGTTATATCGTTAGGGGTCGCTAAATAAAGGTCGATTCGGCTAGTGAAATATTGACAATTTTGCCAAACATTGGGAGTCCCAATTTGGGACAAATGTAAATACAATTGTAAATTACAAAATTGTAATTTTTGCATTGACGACTTTTTTTTCGACGCAGACAAACACGGGGGCTTATAGCCGGGCATACGATAAACGGCTTAAATATTTTGCATATATTTTTTTTTTGGTTTTTTTTCACAAACTCTATTTTTTTAAGAAAAGTTTGAAAATTCATATGAATTGCTATAGCAATTAAAATGATTGTACGCGTATTTGATAATCATATATGTTTTGCAAAAAATGTATTAGATTTATGTTTTATGTTCTTGTATGTTAATTCGTTTTAGTTTACGTTTATAGGGTTATTTTATCGGTGAGCTTATAACCAATTTTTAACCAGGATTCTCTCGGTGGCAACTCCAAAACACTTATGATCGCGAATTTTGGTCCCGCCAGCTATAACTTAGATGAAACAATCTCGACGTTGCGTTATGCAAATAGAGCCAAGAACATAAAAAATAAGGCCGTTGTGAATGAGGATCCAAAGGATGCCTTACTGCGTCAAATGCAGGAGGAACTGGATGCGCTAAAACAGCAGTTGCAAGAAAATGGTGAAAATGGCGCGGTTGTTCCTACGCGCGAACTCGCTGAAATGAGTCAAGAAATTTTACAGCA
>SCLG01000039.1:603438-646168 GCA_004367875.1 Oikopleura albicans
ACATTACGACAGTATGAAAACGCTTTGTATGAAGAATTTAAAAATCTTGTTCCACTTAGGTTCAATTCGGATAGATAGAGGCGGGAAATTCGAGAATGAAGATCAGCAGCATAGTTAGGCACTCGATGTTTGCAGACTGAAATTAGGTTTGAAATTTCTTCTTTTGTGCTTTATTATTAAAGCGAATATCATATGTTAAAAATTTTCAATAAAAACACTTTTTTAAGGGGTCTAGGCTGGGCCTTAAATGTACAACAAAATATTTCAGAAAACTTGTATTTTGCGTAGTTTTGGCGACCAGAAAATTGGTCGCCAAATCCCGTCTAAAACACCCTTCGGCGACGATTTGGTCACCAAGTGTTCTTCAAAATAGGTCTTGGCGACCAAATGCTCGCCAAATGGTGTTTTGGACAAAACGTGGCGACCCATTTTGTCGTCGCTCAAACCACCAAAAACTCAATTTTTCACCCTTAAGTGTTCTTATAGTCTATAACTTAGAAGACCCTTCTAGTCTAGACTATAAGGTTATAAGCTGTAAGTTATATACCAATTTGTATACAAAATAAGTTCAAACCCAAAACAGAATAGTCGATTTTATCCCATAGAGACGGCGTTTGTGTCATTATATTCCATTCCCTCGATACGGCTCGACAACGGCACAGTTCTTCAATATTCAGATAGGAAAATATTTTTATTATAATAGCTCGCGGAAGTCTATATATTGCAGCTGCGTTTTTGTTTGTTAACATCGCATTATAATCTTCAATTTCACCTGAATAAAATGTTCTAGTGTCCCGAAAATATGATAGTTTTTAGGCGTTGGCCATATTATATGGCCCATATAGCACAACCCATGTACTTTGATAAAAGGTCCGTTATGGCCTTTTTGAACAAATCATTTTTTTATAAAAGGGTTGGTTATAAAGTATGACATTATGTCCGTTTTAAGGTCAAGTTAGTTTTTTGCAGTAAGGTCAAGTTAATTTTCTCCAGTAAGACGAAATCAGTTTTTTTACATAATTTGTGTATTAATTTATATCGTGTTTGAACTGTTTTCTAGATGAAATCCAAAAAAAAAATCTTCGTATTTTTGAGTGGGTGATACTCTTTGGGTATAAGGTCAAGGCAGTTATTCAAAATGCATATAAAGTAAAATTATTTAAATTAGGCTTTGACGATTTTAAGTTGACGTTATAACCTTTATAACCTTAAAATTACATATGTATATTGCAGGCCCAATATTAAAAATTTAAATACAAATGAATTATACCATATTTACACGGTATAAATTATACCTCGTTCTATCTGCTCGAAGTACCGTCGAGTTTCCTGCGCTTCTTCAGTAAACTTTCTCCATGACCGTATGTATGATTTAACAAATTGTGCGCAGTATACTTTTGTGATAATAATGCTTGCGTTGTGGTTTCGAATTCGTTGGTTAACACATCTGTTCAACCAAGCATCCCACACCTATAATAATTCACTATTTTATAACATCTAGATTAAATACTCATTTGTGCTGTTATAACTAATCGTATTCTTATGGTAAAAATAAAAAACTTACGTTAATTGAACTTAAAAATTCCTTATAAATATATTTTTAAGTTCAATTTACGTAAATTACACAATGAGTAGTCTGATCGGATCTTAAAATTTTCGGCCCGTTCGTTCACCAGGACAATCTTACATTGCATAACAAAAAATCGGTATTGCGCAATTCCCCGCTCGTGTTATTATCTGGCCGGTCCCTCATTAGATAATAACAATATGGTATTGCGCAATTCCCCGCTCGTGCCTTATCTGGCCGTTTTTGACGAGAATTTTCCAGACAGTCTGCCTACGCCCTACGCCGTTGTCTGGCCATTATAACGTTACAAAATGTTTTTCAGCGTAAATTTCGGCCAGGCGCACCCGGTGTGTAAGAATATGACCTATATTATACATATACGTATGGGAAATATTTGATACATAATACATTTCATTTGTAAGTCTATATTTGTAATTACTAACTTTTATGGTAATAGTTTTTTCCCGATGGATTTTTGCTTTAGTCATTTTTTCTCTCATTATTCGTCTTTTTCTTTTTTTCTGTTCAACATATTGTGTCCACGTCTCAAACAGCGACTTTTTCAGTTTGTGGTAGCGAAAGTTAAATGCTTTTATATAAGATAACTCATCACATGGGTCGAGACCATCGATTCGGTCAATTTCATCGAGATATTTAATTGCAATAGAACGTTTTGCAGGTACAATGTCGGCTATATTTGGGTGTCAAATATTTTTTTAATTTGACACAAATTACAAGGGACAATATCCTTTAACATTATAAATTATAATTTATAATCTTTTAATGATTAATATGTTTAATGAAAATTTTAAGCTTACGCTAATACGATTGTTGACAAATGAACATTGTAAGTGAAAAATTAATTGAAAAATTTACGTCAAGCTCAACAATTTTTGAAGACAATTTTTTTCACAAAAATGATTTTTTTTTCTAAAATAGTAAATGTAGAAACATATTTTAGTAAATGTAGAAACATAATTATGTTGTTATTACAGAAATGTCTAATTTTGGTTTGTAACTCAAATTTACTCGTTTATGGAAAATTCGGGTCAATTCTGGAAAAGTAGGGTATTTATTATTTTTTTTTTGCGACTTTTGCTGGTACTAGCCTTTTCGACATCCTTGCCTGGAATAAAGGAACGCCACGAAACTGCATCAAGGCCATGTTTTCGAATATATTTTAGTTTATTTCGAATAAAGTCTCGCGCCGGTTCTGATTTGTTCCCGCCAATCAAAAGTGAAATTAAAATTGGCTCAATGACTTCTTCTATGCGGTGATGTTTGATGTAGTTCTCAATCTTCTCATCCCATTGTTTAGGTAAGAACTGTTCAGGATAAAGATAAGAAAGTTGGGTTAACACTTTTTGCGCAAAACATTTGTAAAGATAATTGGCCAATATTGGTTAGCGTAATATAATAAACTATCATTATTAAGCGGTGTTTCGTTAGTACAGCGGGAAAACAATTAAAGTGTTTCAAAATAATGTGCTCAAATAGCGTTTATTTCCGAAAGTTAAGTTTGTAAACAACACGATGGACGGTCCATCATGGACCCCTCGGAAGAGGAGGGGTCCCCTCCTTAACAGTGAATCGTAAATGTTATAATTTATGAAATTATTTATTTTTATCCCCTTTCCTTTGACGGACGAGGAACATTGAGTCCTCTGTCTAAATGTCTGAATGCGGATAGGTTGAATATATATCCCGGGGGCAGCGGTCCATTTGGAAAACTGTACAAATCCTTTTTCTGGCAGTAATTGTGTGCCATCACTTCTCTATGTATGTCTACATCATCGTGTTCAAGATTCGCTCCATTTTCATATTACTAAGCAATAGCAGCTAAAACTTTTATTGAAAGTACAATTAAAAAAATAATTAGTGATGCTGTTCGTAACAGCCTGTTACACTGTGTTTATGAAGAATAATAAGACTAAAAGATGAAAGTCTCGAACGTTGAAATCTAGAAACTTTTGAAAACGACAAGTAACTGTTTAATTTTTGTTATTTTTTAGGAATATACAGGAAGGTAAGTACATATTATGTACTATATAAGTTGTAAACTATATACCAGGGTCTGCAGTGCAATATTTTAGTAAACTACAGGGGGAGCGCCAAGTAAGGGCAGGTTTCGTGTTTTTTAAAACCTACCCTTACTTGGCGCCCCTACCCTTACTTGGCGTTGTCACTTATACCAATTTGTCTTATTTTGTCATAAGGGTGACACGTTAATTCTATATTTTTTATTAAAAATACATTTTAATTGCGGAAATAATCAGTTAGAACAAAAAACGTTTGAATTGGAGACTCTTATTTACCTTTAATTGGCGTACCCTTACTTGGCAGTGAAAATTTTTCCCGAAATTAAACTTACCCTTACTTGGCGCCCACCTACCCTTACTTGGCGTTCCTACCCTTACTTGGCGTACCCTTACTTGGCGCTCCCCCTGTATATTTTAACGCGACATTATTTGTTTCACACCAAATAAAGTTTACCGGGTCACAGTTCCGGCAAAGCCGTGTACCCTGCACGGCCCTGTGGCGAAGTTAAGAATCTAAGCCTTAGACTGTCGCAGTGATGCCAAAATAGCGTCAAAAATCATATAAAAAATGATATGAAGAAAATCAATTCGATTTTTAAATTATAATTTCAACTTCGAAATTTCAAATTTTCAAAAAAAAAAAAAATTTAAATCAATTCGAAATTTCAATTTTACTCCCATTGAGTTTTTCTCTCAGCCTGGCCAAGTACTGTACTAATTAATGTTAACAGTGAAATAAATGAAATTTCAATTTATGCATCTTTAGAAATTTCCATTTGCTTACCATTAAACTTTATTTTTGATCTTTCGGCATTACGCCATTTTAAACGAAAAAGCTTTATTCGCAAGTTTTTCCCACGAAATCTTTGAAAATGCCGAAATATCATAGTTAAATTTTAATGATCAACTGTATATGATGAAAGCATTGTATATATTTCCAAAGTTTCAAGCTTGTTTGGAATCGTTATTTGACTGTTATAATCTGGAAATTTTCCCGTTAAAATTATATCACGGAAATATATGGCAAAAAACGTACATAATAAAAATGAGGAAACTAAGTGCGCAAATTGCATATTATATACTAAATTAGTATTATAGTATATCATACTAGTATGACAGAAAAAAAATGTGTGACATCCAGCAGTGTTGGAAGGGTCGGCGTTGGAGTGCGTTGGCTCAGGCCTAACGCACGCGTTATGAGCGTTGGGCGTTGAAGAAATTCGGAGCGTTAAGCGTCGGAAAAATTCGATTGTTGGCAAACTTGGACATCGACCGAAGATGAGAGAAAAAGTCTCGTGTAAGAGTAGTTTCTTTGGTATTTTCTAGATACGAGAATTCGTAACGCCATTTATGACGCCATAACATCAATTTGCGTTGACGTAGGTTTAGTGTCGGCGGTTGATTGGCTTTTACAGTTTTTTACAGTTGATTGGCTTTGTACAGTTTTCCGATTTTTTGACAAAAAGCATCTCGCAAAAATTATTCATTTTTATATTCTAGAAAAAACCTTATTGCCAACTTTTGATTGCCTTTAATATCGGTCAGCCATGATTCAGTCAGATCATCACGGTTGATGGCAACAATTCGTCCAGAACTCTTTTTGTTTATTTTATCCCATTTCTGAGGGCAGAACAATGACTTTCATCACTTTTTTTTCGCACAGTTAATTTGTCAGGGGATTTACTGATGAATAAAATCTGCTCCAATACGTTCAGTATATAATATATTTTTTGTTGTCAGTGAACTGCTCGACGTGCACTAATATGAGTATAATAGCCACAAATTATTGGTTCTATTGCTTTGATGTACTCATCAGTTTATCGCGAGATTTCAATACTCGTTGTACAACATCTTGTTTATTTCTGACGTAGATAAATATTGTGAAAGCGCGGGAAGATACGCTATATTCACAGAAAAAATACAAATTAATTAAATTAGCTTTAAAATGGGTGAAGAGAAGTATACGAGTACATTTGTACTAGGTATTTTGGTATGTGTATTTGGTGGCTCCTTCCAGTACGGATATAATGTTTCGAACGTCAATGGTTAAGGGTTACAATTAATGATAGATTTTAGTATCTTTGATACCAAATTATGTACACCCCCTACGCCGTTTTTGGGTACAAACTTTGAGAAAAGTTTTGCTCGATTACGTAATTTTACCCGATAACGGCGCGGTTCGCAGTGATAACTGCAAAATTTTTGACAACATTTTTCACCCGATAAAGGATCACCCGATAAAGGATCACCCGATAACGGCGCAGGTGGGGGGGGGTATAATACATAAATTACAATTTGAACTCAATGGGATTTTTTGAAATTCTGGCGCTTTACAAAATATTATCGGTAGTATTGAAAATAGTGTTGTTACTAACATCGTTTTTTTTTGAAAAAAAAATCTTTATTTTTCATGACAAAGTCTCTTAAAAAGTCTTGTTAAAAATACAGACTGTGTTGACATTGTGTTAAAAACTGAGTCGGTGAACTAACCCTGGTAAAGTCCGGCTCAATTTATAAAAAATACGTTGTATCCAAGTGTATGTATGGACTTTTGTACACTGGAGAAAAATGGTACCATAATATCAAAAATGAATGCATCAGAATCGTGCAATTGCTCAAGGGTTGAGTATGACGATGACAAAGCTTTAAGATTAGGTCGATTTTCAACCGCAGTTAGCATGTTTCCGATCGGCGGAATGATTGGCTCATTTTCAACGACCGTTATGGTGAGTAAGTTTGGTCGAAAGGGGGCGCAAATGGTTAACATGGGCCTTTCACTAGTTGGCGGCGTTCTCTATCTTCTGTCTTTCTACTTGGCAAGGTAAAGAACTGAAAACGATTTTTTAGTATTACTTCATTATATTATTTTTAATCATACTTTATAAATTATACAGACTGTATCTTTCTTATGATAATGAACAATTTAAGTCATGGATCCATGGTTGCTGCTCGATTTCTTATTGGGATATTTGCGGGGCTGGCTACCGGCGTCTGTCCCATGTACACTATTGAAATAGCCACTAAAGAATTACGAGGGGTCGTCGGAGTTCTCTGTCAACTTTTTATAACCATTGGAATATTGTCCGCACAAATAATTGCCTTTCCACAGCTAATGGGACAACAAGAACTCTGGGGCTGGCTCATGGTAAATGATTTTTAAAATGTGTGTTTTTTTTTAATTCTGTTATTCAGCTAATTTTTGATGATTTTGTGAAAAAAACTATACACATACTTGTACGTATTTTGCAATCTTGTGCGTCAATTATGTTGTCAAAATAGGAATTTAAGAATTTTAGGCCTAAATCATGCCTAAAATTACAAAGTTACTACATTTAAGTACTACATTTAAGTTACTACATTAAGTAGGACATTTTAAAGGTAAAATTTTCAGGACATAAAAATAAATTCTTCTGGTCAGTATTCGAATTATATTTCAAGCCCTTTTTGAGAGAAAAAAAAAGTTTTTCTGGGACTGGAAAATTTATTTTCTCTTTTGAACAAAAATTTTTAACGCCTTAAAGTCTCAAATTGATTTTGGTGTTCAAAACGTGCACGCTAAAAAGCCCATAAAAGATGTTGCTAGTCGGTTCGTTTTTAGGAATCATACTCGAAGCGTTAACCGCTGTGCCGGCAATCACATGGCTTGCAATTTCTCCCTTCTTAGTGGAGACGCCCCGATTTACTCTTATCGAGAAACACCAGGCTGATCGAGCCCGTAAAGATTTAATAAAATTGCGAGGAACGGATGACGTTAATGAAGAATTGCACGAAATTGAGAAAGAAACTCAAAATGAAGAAACCGACGTGATGTCTGTACCCCAATTATTGATGGACCGAACTTTACGATGGCAGCTTATTGTCGTCATTGTGAGCCATCTTGGACAGCAACTTGGAGGTTTATGTTTATAATACAGAGGGTCTCATATTAACTCACAGGGGGAAGTGCGTGTAAATAGACACGCAACTGGGTTTTTTCGTCGATTTAAGGCATATGGAGGCCCCGTAGGGCAAAACGGATATTGGTGACCCCCCTCAACTTTTCGAGAAAATTCGATTGACGATGTTTTTGCGTAGGTTGGAGATTTCAAACAGCTCTCTAGGGGGCCCTGGTGGCCCAAATAAATTTCTGAATAGTCAGATCGACGTAGTTTGGCGAGCTCTACTGTACAACTTGGCTTTACCATTTTTTTTAAATTATTGCGATTTTTTAAGTGCGTGTTTATTTACACGCATTTCCCTCCTACGGGTTTCCAAAAACTCCTTCCCCCTGAGAGTTAGAGGATAGTGGGCTGAACATGAAAATATTATTTTCAGGTATAAACGCTGTGTTCTTTTATACAAATGAGATCTTCAAAGCTGCCGGCTTTGACGAAACGAGTTCGACATTGATAAGTGCGGTTGTGGGACTCGAGAATGTTGTCATGACTATGGTATCGGTTACGCTAATTGAAAGAATGGGCCGAAAAGGGTTAATGGTTTTTGGCTTCGGGTTGATGACATTTTTGTAAGTAGACTTTTTTATGCTCTAACTTTACGAATAATATTCACCACCGAATTAATTTAGCTGCGTGGGAATGTTTATTTGTCTAAAATTTCTCAAAGCTGCTAATTTTGTGCCTTATTTATCAATTGTATGCATATTGGGTTATATCATTGGATTTGCTATTGGGCCCGGACCCGTCCCATGGATTTGGAATTCCGAGTATTTTCGCCAAAATGCTCGGGGTCCAGCTGGATGTTAGTATTATTATTAGTTTAATTAACTTAATTTATGTCAAATAGAAAGTAAATCGCCACAGTGGCTAATAAGTTAGTCTAATAAGAATATAACCCCTACCCACAATGAAAATTTGGATCAAGTAAATCCAGGATCGAGTAAATTATCTAGTAAATTATTATATTGCCGTTTGAACCAGTCGCTCCAGTCCGTAATTCTTTCCAGCCAATGAGCGCCGCTCACGATTTTACATAAAGAAACTATGAGGGGAAATTGGGCAATATAATAATTAATTTTCCAGGATTTACCAAATTTTCATTGTGGGCAGGGGTTATTGGTTTTAAGAGAAGAGTAATTATATAATTTTCCGATCATAAAATTTAATTCTNTATTGGATTTCAATTTATACTAAAATAAGAACAAATGTGACGCGTAGCGCACATTCGTGATTATTCTCTAGAATTAGGGTGAAGCGACACGAAAAATAATATGACATTCGATCGTCAGTCGCGGAATAGAGAATACGGGGTAAGGCAGAGATTTAAAAATTAATTACAGAGAAAATATTTTTTGTTAAATTATATTTCAAAAATTTATTCATATGAAAGGAATTGATAAATCTCTCAGTAGTGATTGCCCGAATGTCTTATATGACTGAGCCGTCTGCAGCCAAGCGGCTGCATGACATTTACGAGCTTTGTGGAATATCCACGTTACAACAATTAGTGGTTGAGAATGAACATGATTTATTCAACGCCACTTTTGCACCTTTGTCACCGGAACCGTCAAATAAAAAGGGGCAAGCGCCTTCTTTTCTTATTATGAACGGTTCGAAAATCGATACAAATGGATTAAACAATCTGTTCGTCCAGGCGGACGAGCAGAATGACAATTTTCGGCTGTTGTTGGATTTACTTTCCAAGAGCGCCCCCAGCAAGGTAATTACTATTACTGGTCACTCCCTCTATAATCTTAGGCGGAGAAAAGACTTATCTTGAATTTAAGCAAATTTGAGAAAAATATACCTTGGGTAAAAAACGAAAATTGACTCATATTCATTATACCCAACAAAGTAGGGTATGAGTTAGTTCCTATAAAATTGGGAGATTATAAATCATGAATTACAATCGTAATTATATGACCCAAAAACAGTTAAAGTTGAGCACCTTGAGATACCCCCAAAATAAATAAAATCGTATATTATACAGCTCGTATAATAGATTACGTCACGAGCAGTCGAATTAGGGGGGTGCTCAACAAAACGCTTGATATATTACGAAAACAAAATCGAAATATAACTTATAGCCTATGACATGAGAGGGCTAAACTGAATTTTCAATATGTTGTAATATGTATTTATCCGACATAAATTTACATTATTCATCTATAATTGTAAATAATAAAAAGAAAATTCAGTTAAAAACCGATAAGTTATAATTCAGACGGGCACAAAAATAAAAAACCTTTAAATGAAACAAAAAGTTAAAATGTCAATCAGACTAATTTAACCATAAAACCTAGATTAGTGTCACTAATTTGAGTTATGCATGGAAATTCAGAAACATGATAAATTTATAACACAACAATTCTAAATTCTAGAGAATTTAGAGATATAGTTACATAAACACCAAAAATAAGAATAATAAGTCTGGCTGAAATTCATATGTGCTACTTAGCACAGTTTCATTTAAGAAAGAGTGAATTACGAATGTACCTCATGAGACATTATCATCCAAGATTTAAAAGAATGTAAAAAATAATTTTACCTTAGGTATAAAAAACGCGGCCACTTAATTGGATACACTATAAAAGTCTTATATGACGTTAAGTGAATGGAGTTTACAGAGCTGTATTCTACTGAACACTTATGAGTTTTTTTTTTGAAAATTCTAAGAAAGAAACTGTCGGACATCCGTAGTACATACGATGTTAAAATTAACGGTGTGTAAAAAAAGGCTACTTAGGGTTACCCAGAAAATCAAAAGGTATATAAAGTTACAAACGACTAATAAAAATATTGAGCATTATTACGTTATCATTATTACGACATTAGTAGAATAACAACGTGTTAAGCACATGCTATTATGTAGTAACGAATTATTCGAAAACATTATAAATACAGGATAAAAATGTTAGCGTAATAGATATCGATCAGTAATTGTTTACGTATACCTAAATTGATATCTACAAAATTAGTCATCAGTGGAATATAGGCTAAATTAGCCATATAAGAAAATAATTAGTGATAAAAAGGTGGTCAATAAGTTCCCCGAAATTATTATAGTGTCTAAGTCGAGGAATCTAACCAAGTTCCGATTGATAACCAATAAAAAATATTTGTTCAGGCTATCTACAATATTTTGGTTAACGGACAGGAGAAAAATATCGCTACATTTGAAACATTGGACGATCCTAATATCGATTGGTCAACCAAACTGTTTCACTTCTCGGCGTTATCTCAGCTCATGGCTAAGGACACGCGCATTGGCGCATTGATTATCGCGACTAATCCTGGATGGAATACCTACGGTAAAACTAATAAAATTAATCCTGAGCCCGTCAAAGATTGGAAAGTGAAGACTATAGTTGCTCGTGGAATAGAATCAAAATCTGACAAAAGAAACGACACGATTCTTAGAGCATTAATGAAAGTCAAAGGTGTTCAAGAGTTAATTGAAAACGTGACGGAAGCACCGAAAGAATTGGCCGATTTTGACACCTACGCAACGGTAATGGACTTATGGATAAAAGATGATAATACTCGGGCATTTGAACAAACGACACCGCGGGAAATTAATTTGTTCAAAATAATCGCAGTCGAAGCAGAGGAGATTGAAAAGTTTCTTCCAGACAAGTGTAAAGTGTCGATGAAAAAAGGATTATTTATACCTACGGTAAAATTACAAGAAATTTCGTTCGAATTGTTCAATTATGGATATGTACGTGATAAATACACGCACGAGCTTAATATGCACCGGCCAAACTTTGATGTATGGAATCACAATCCCGGCATTATCGAACGCATCGCAGCATTTTCTGCACTGCACATGTCGGTTCAAAAACAAGCCCAGTATGTGAATATTCGCACGTCTACTCCGACACGTATGGTTATGAATTTAAATTTGGAAAAAGCGATTACTGTGTTTGCACAGGACATATTGTTGAACATGGATTTTTTGAACACGCTGACAGTAAACTCTCAAACGCACCAAGACGAAATACAGAAATGGCCATCATGGTTCTTATCACAAATACTTGGTGGTCTATTTAACGCTTTGGTAGAGATTTCACCGGTAGGGTTCAAAAAATATAACTAATTATAAAGTAAACCTAATAAGGGACAAAATAATCCTACGGGAATTAGTCAAGTATACTACAAGTATACTACATACAAAACCAATTAATAAAAAATGATAAAAAATTCAGTTTTACCCAAGGTATAATCACACACAAAAGATACATAATATATTTATACGTTTAGAGCAAAGTCTCTGATATATATATTATAATTTAATACCAACGTACATTAAACGTACATTATACGCAATTAAATTAAAAACCAGCTGAAATTGGCCCCCCCCTTACGCGGAGGATAAACATGTGTAAACCGAGTCATGTGACTGGAGACAAGCCTATCAACGAGTCATAAAAAAGAGGGCGGGGGCATATGACTTTCCTCAAGAATTAAAATGAAACTTGAAAAGAAGTTTTAAAATTTTTTCTTGTTGTTTCTTGCTGGAATAAGTCTAGTAGCATATCAAGTGAATTGTACCATAGGTAAAAAATTAAAATAACAACGAACTAATTATTAGCATATACGGGTTATAAGGCTCACTTAAAGATTGATTGAACCTTATAAACAGCACATGTTATCGCAAAAATCGTTGGAGAAAGAATCGTTAGCATCCCCGGGCATGTTTTTGGACGACCATTCGGTTATGGATTTTGTGCGAGAATTCAATAAAGGCAATAGTACAATGGGAGCGTCAAATGTCCGACATTGCGAAAAAACGTGGGCGATTTTTGTTAACTCGGGCGTCCATGAATGGATTATTGAACAGTTCCAATTCGTTCGAAATTTCTGGCCGGCTGCCTATATTAAAATCAAACAAGAAGACGAACAGATGCAAAACCAAATTGCATACCGCATGCAGGCAATTGTTAAAGCCGGTCTGGCCGAAATGTTCAATGATCTGTCGGAAATGGACTTGAAGCGATTTGTGCAAAAATACCCCTCAACAATTCAAATTGACACGATTCGAGAGCAATTGGTGATAAAAAATGTTGACCGAGAATTGCATGGAAAACAACTCTTTCATGTCAAAAATACGCGACGAGTTAATCGGGTAAAGCGCGAAAAGTTACAAATCGCTCTGGTCAATAAGTTTTTTGAAGCAATGCGGATTATTACCGACTTCCAAAAATGGATTTTTCGTTATGGTGCTCGACAAGCACGTTCTACCCAAGGTAAAAGAATTGACCACGATCGTTTTTTCCGAATGAAAGGGGACGACCGTTTTAGTCAAAGAAGAAAAATAGATGCGTGGCCGGAAAAGAAACGAGCAATTATGAAGTTCGTAAAAGTCATGACGGGAAAGGAGTTAAAAATTGAAGACACGGAATGGGCACAAGATATAAATATCTCGCTCGACGTCGGCGAACGATTCTATATGCGACAAGTTGCGCGAGCACGCGCGTTTCGGGAGAACGATTTTGATTTTGACGTATTTGTTGAAAAAGCAAAGGACTTGTTTGGCATAAATTTGGTACAAAAAGAGGACGTCGGCCGTATCTTAACGAACGCAGCACTCGAAGAATTGTTGTTAGACCCGGAGGTCGTCTTTCTTCGACATGAACAAGCCCTACAACACCCAAAATACGAAGAAATATTGGAAACAGTTTTTCCACTTTCCCAATTTGCTTTCCAGTCGCTTAATAACCGTGTCGTAGCAGCTCAAGTTAGTGAAATGATACACTGGATGGAAGACCTAAGCTTGGCAGTCAATAACTCGGGTAGACAATTTCAAACTATGTTGGATGAAGTTGCTGGAAAACCGGGTGCTCAGCCGAAAGACACCAAAGAAGTTTTGCAAATTTTACAGGATGTTCGTGCCCAAAACGATGTGTTAAGCTCGCAATTTTTCACTTGCACATTTATGTACCCAACTGGCATATCGTGTTTAAATAGGCAATTAGACGGATCGGACCTATGTTTGCATCACCAAAGCACTACGAGCGTCAACGAAAAATGGGTTCACATGGAGCCCGAGCTCACAAAAAATAATGGTTTTTGGATGACGTTTATGGGCCAAGCTTACAAAGTCCAAGCGAAAAAGCCAGTAAAAAAGATGGACAATTATACCTACGGTAAAAATGACAGTTTTATTGCACGAGATCAACAAACGGCGGCACAGGCTCGGCTTAAAGAAATTAAAATTCTCAACGATATTTGGCCAATGTACATGTCCTTAATGAAATTGTTGAAAAAGCCGGATAAAAATGCGCAAGAAATTGCAAAATTGCGTCAAAAATTGGAGAAAAAACCGGGCTTAGCGCCACCGCAACCGTTCGAAACTTGGGAAGCGACCCTAAAGCGTATTGGTGCCCGGTGTAGACAATGGTATTTGTGCGCAGTAGAACAACCGACGCTCAAACAAACGGATAATGCTTTCAAGTCGTATATGAAGGCAATGACTCGAGTGGTTGATCGGCAAGCTTGGTGGGCGACCCCAAAAACAGCACCAGTTTGGTCTACTTTTGTAAAGTTTAAGGCAAATGACCTATCGACGCCGTTTAATTTTAACCCGCAAAATCCATTAGCACGTTTTATTCACGCCACAGAGGACCCCGACATCGATGCCCCAACAGTTAACATTCTAACAGGCGAAGTATCAAAATTTTGGTCGCTACCAAAACAGAAAGGTAAAACAAAATTTGTGGTAACAATTCAAGGGGATAATTATGTTCAATGGCCGGGTAAAAAGGGCTTATCGATGGCCGAGCGAGATCAAAACCGAAAAAGTGGTGCACAATGGGGCGGCTCGCTTTTTAATACAGGGCAATTCAAATCGGACTGTAAAATGTTTATCAAGCATGATCCGGTTGATGTGACGGACCCGGAAAACCCTAAAATTGTTGATTGGGGAGTGTTGGACAAATTACCTAAGGTAAAAAATTTAAAACAAAAAGAAAAAATGTCGCAAGACGTACCGATTGTGGCGCTAGTTTCGGCCGCAATAGGACAAATGTCCACACGACAACATCGAAATGACACCTCCGAATTGGTTTTAAAGGCAGAATTGAGCAAATGTGAACGCGAAATGGTCGCGGGTACATTCCAGAATCGGATCCCAGCGGAAAAAATTATTATGCTAAAATTAGCTAACCTATTGGACGAAGCCGATATTGCAATTAATTTTTTGTTCAATAACGCGGCAGCCTATTCCAAATTCTGCTTTTCCGACAACGAGTTAACATGGTTGGTACCAACATACTTACAAAAGTTAACAGTTTCTGATATGATGACGCATATACCCAAGGTAAAACAAATGACAAATGGCCCTTTTATCACAGTGGGACAGATGGCAAAAGCAGTGATTGTGTTCATGTGCCCAATAACGGATTCAGCCGCGGGGCATTTGCCTCAAATTCCCAAAGCAGCACCGGCTCATCAATTAAATAATAATCAGTGCCCATCAGTTGCACTCGTAACACTGATGCGAGTAGGTGTGATCAGCCCCGCCTTCCTACATAAAAATGTCGCGATGGTGGAAAATGTTGTACCGATTCAAGAATGTCTCACACCTTTTGTAGCCGCGAAAATGGCGCGTAATGGAGCACCGATTTTGGCAAAAGAAAACGCGACAATTGTGCCACCTGAAAAATGGCACCACCAATACGTGGATCACCCATTATATGACACAGTCAAAGTGTCATATGTGTACCAATATGTTGAACATGATTGGCTGTTAAGATTACTGGAATCGGTACTACATATTAATCAGGAAACCAATAACCCGGAAGCTACCCCTATCATCAAACATTATGGACCGTTAACACCTTGGAAAGACCCAGCGGCAAATTTTGTTCCCCCGCAAAAAATAATAGATTATGTGGCCATGTCTACGTCATTGTTACCTGACGATGAAGGGAAATTCCAATGGTCATCGCTTCAAAAAATGGCAGTCACAACAGTGTCACTAATTACGCAATTTGAAAAGGAACGAATTCCGTCAAAAGCGGTGATGAAAGCGTTTTCAATTTTTCGACCTTTTGGTATAAATTCAGGACTAATTCGGGAGCAACAACTGGCTGAACCAATTCAAGCAAGGCCAAGGAAACGGTGGTTGATTCATGTGTCGGATAAATTGATAAAAAATGTGGATATGTCGATTGTTTTGGAAAAAGCGGAAATCAAAAAGAACGTGATTTTGGCGGAAACGGGACAATTTGTAACGGGGGACAATTATGGCCCAATGTACGACAGATTTACCCCACGGAATCAACAATCACGAATCCAAACCGCGGCCGATCAGAACGAAGATTTAGATAAGGGATTTTCAGTCCCGCAAATCTATACAAACTCGGTGGGTGACAGGTTAATTTACTCGGCATGCAAACTTCGACCGCACACCTTAATATGGATGAATGCTAAAAAACGAGCTCTGGAAAAAATTGCGACAATTGATTACAAGACACATGATGTTTTGCCCGATTGTATTTACGACGCACCAAATGGGTTATTGAATCAACGATTTGCAAAAGCAATCGCAGATTGTGTTACGCCAGATCAATTCGCTCGTTTATTAGTTACCCGGTTTGACTTGCACTTTTTATTAACTGTTCCTATGGCTAATCGTCTAAAAGAATTGATGCAAGCACAAGGAAAAGTTATTAAATTTAAGAAAGTTTTAATTTATACCTTAGGTAAAAAACTACACTATTAACTTAAGTGTTAAAATGACAAAAAATAGAAAATACCCTCAGAACGTGGGGAGAAAATGATACATGGCAAAAAACAGGGACCCCATTCTTACACGAAAAGTCGCGCGCTAATTGGCTAACCAATGAGAGGAGCGCATTAATACATGAAATAATTTAGAGAAGGGGTAACTCAATTTCAGATACTTATTAAAATTGATTTGGGGTAAACCCAAGTTAGTAGGAATAATGGAAAAAATTAATCGGAAAACTTGATTAGTAAAACTAATTAGAGTAACTAAGTAATAAATTAGTAATTAAAAAAGAATAATTAGAAAATTAATTCGATAACTTTACTGAAGGAATGTACACAGGTACCTTTGTACAAATGATCCAGAAATATTGGGACACCACACACGTGGAAAAAATGTTCGAGTCCGATTCCACGTGGTTTATCCGATCCGACATTTTCAACGATGATGTTTCCATTAGAGCTGATTCACCTGTTGGTAAAATGATTCGTATAGTTAAAGAATATACGAATGAATTATTTGAACAACGACAAGTCCCACACGAATACGATACCGATAGATGGGAGCCACATGTGGTCACAAGATCGCAAGAATCCCTCCCGGAAACATTTCGACCTGAAAAATGCGATTCTATGGCATCCGATTTGTCCACAATATCAGGTTTCACAATTAACATTTTATTATTTTGTGAAAATTGTACCCAAGGTAAAAAATAACGCGACCACTTTTGAAAAACATTGGCACTTTCGCGACCACTTAGTTTCATATTTTAACCCAATTGTGGTCGCGCAACTACTCAGTACATATGTTTCGGAACTAAAAAGGGTCGCCAAAATACCTTTTTCCATATTTTTTACTTTCGAATGCTTTCTTCTGCGACCGATGAGCCTAATCACGTATTTTTTATTCAGGCCTTACCAATTCAACACAGTCGGCGATCTCTACAACAAGTACTAGTTCTTCTAGTACAGATAGTAGTAATGCGTCGACCTCAAAAACATCAATACAAGTGTTGGAAATTAAAAATAAAATCGATCAACTGTCAATCCGCGTCAATCGCTTGGACAGAAGTCCCTCAGCTGCCTCATCAGCCCATGAAGATTTGAGCTTATTACCGGATGAAGCATTAGAGCTGGAAAGCAAAAATCAAGAAACGGAAGAAACTCCGCAAGACTGGGCTGATGATCCAATAACACAAGATTGGGAAGTCGTAAAATCAAAACGAAAAAATAAAAAATGTTAATTACACTTTATTATTTTGTGAAAATTGTACCCAAGGTAAAAAATAACTCTTATCGATACTAGTTTACATAGGAAACGTTTGAAAGGAATTAAATATTTCGATGAAATAATACACTTATAAAATTGTTAGCGAAGTAGCAATCATGGACCTATCCTATATAAACTAGAATGAACATAATGTATAGTAATGTACAGTCATACCGAAGGTATACATATTAAATCGGTCCTGTACATATTTGCATGTAAACACACAATAAACGGTGAAATATTAATTAATACAACACCGGCCTTTAGATGGAAACATTATAGGAAAATTTTTATAAGTCTTCTCGGAAGAGGTCGCAGTTCGCACCGCGAGTGGGAGTTAATGAATCGGGTGACCTGATTCAATAAAATTAATTCTTAATTTGCGGGGCGAAATCTAAAAACTTTTTTCTGGAAGACAAGCGTGTAAATTAAAGAAAAACAAATTTGTGTCTAAAGGCCGGCGAGTAGTTGGTCAATAAATCATGAACAGTGTTGAGATGCAGAAAAAGGCAAGGCAAAGCAGGAAATATTATAGTCCAATTAGAAAAGTATCCAAAATATTATAAAGTTACCTAAGGTAAAAAATCGGCATCAATTAAAGGAGTAAGATGGCTTCGGTGGAAGCATTTAGTCCTCGAATACGATCCTCGATTCGAGAAATAGCATAATCATATCCGTCTGCAATTAGTAGAATATGTCGTTCACCATCAGTGTTGAAAGCACAACCGGGAGTTAAAATATCAAGTTCGTATCCTTGTAGATCACGAATTAATTCCTCGGAGTGTACTTCCTCCCAAAAGGATAAGCTTTTTGAAGTAACGAGTTGGCGGCAGGTACGCAAACGGGTTACGAAACTCCGAAAACGATGGGCTTAGAAATAGGAATTATTAAATTACTATTATACTTTAAAATAAAACTACCTAAGGTATAAACTCCAAAGACAAATTACAATAATAATAGAGTTTATTAAAAGTCTAATATGGATAAAGTATAGCAATTGCGGATACCCCTTAAAAATTTCGAACGCGAGGATCCTATTGGCCAGCCAATGAGGACAGCGTATCGAAGGTATGTAAAACGAAAAGCGTGAAACGAAAGGGTTCCCTCAATTTCAGCCATATTGTACTAGATTATTTTTTGCTTTATTTTGTAAAGTATTTGATAAAGTTTAAATACCATAGGTAAAATTAACAAATAAATTTTTACGAAAAACTGAAAAAAGAATTATTCCCGTTCCGACTCGGCCCACAGGAGTTAAATACTGGGGTAATTGCGGTTGAAGACGTAATCCAACAGGGATAACTATACCACCGCCTATTAATCGATTGCGAATTTGGAACGGCCCTCCAGTAGAGCTACCCCCGGCATAATCGGTTACCATAGTTACATTGTAAGTATGGTCAGGACAGCCTAAAAAGTATAAATTGTCTCAAGAACACAGTTGAAATATTAAAAATAAATATATAAAATTGTGACAATTCTTCAGTCAAATTACAACAGGTAGCCCATTAGTTTGAGGTAGAGCATGGTTAAAAAGACGGTACGCAAAAGACATTTGGATATTTAGATTCCTGCTAAAGCTGTTAGACACAGCGAAGTATAATAAGTACCTTGGTCCAAAACGGGGTTTTGAGCATAAATCCCGTAATTGCAAACATAAGCAAATGTCGGAGCAGGAGCAAATTGGGGTGAAAGCACGGGAGAATTTACCCGATAATCCACAAACGGGTCTCCGGGAGGTAGAGACAACTCATACTGTAAGTCATGTAACACCGGAATATCAAATAACCCAGTTAAATCAGGCGCAAAAAATGGATCTAATGAGGTTTTTTCGACTGATAAAGACTAACATTTACATAAAGGATCATTAAATATATTAAGAAAATATATTAATATAATAATAATAATACTGATATAATAATATATAATAACATATTGATAATAATAAGTACTAAAAGTACCAAATGTACTAAAAAGTACTAAAAGTACTTCTAGTACTAAAAGTATTATGAAATTACTAAAAAAGAATAATAAACAGCTGAAAAATTTTACCTAAGGTATAAACATATAATACTTTAAGAATTAGTCAAAAATTTATTTCAGAAAAATGAATTCCCACAACGGATGGCGTTTATATGACACAGCCTCATATAAATAATAAGCACAGTCTAGAGTGCTAGGTATAAATAATCAAATAATTATTCATAGTTAACGGAGAAAATTCCGAATGATAAAAAAGAAAAAATCGCAGTGTAAGTTGAAAGCACACGAGCAATCGCGCGTCCTTAAGAGCGCACAATAACTAATTTATAAGTAATGACTCTCTCCTCATTACAGTCGTGAAAACCAAACCATGTTTTTGACGATAACAAAAAAGAACGATAAGTGGCAAGCGAATACAAAACCCGAGGTAAAATTGTTGAATGATAGCAATATTTAAATTTGGGAAGTGAAATTAAATGTAAAAAGTCATGAGGTGAAATTTAGCGAATCATCAGCTCGAATTAGGAAGTAGGTGAAATGACTAATAGGCCAAATCCGGAAAATGAGGGAGAAAATAGTTTGTGGAAAAATTTTGTAACCACAATTACCATAAATCCAAAGACACTAACAAACAACTATATCATAATACCTAAGGTAAAAATATAAGTTATAAAATTACAAGAGTTTAAAAAGGCGCATAAAAAATACGGGTTAAAACATAACCTGGCTCAAGCGGCACCGCTCGAGTGGCGCGAAAAACTCTAGAATGCGCTTAGTGGGCGAGAATCGAAAATGAACGCGACGGTATTGGTGCGAACATTAGAACACGTGATTACTTTCATAAACCGTAACTAAAGCTCGATAAACTCCACAAAAATAATTATTATTATAAATAACTGCCACGAGAGAAACATTCATTGAAAGCATAACACTGGGTTAACTCTCAGGAATGGCGTTAAGAGGAAAATATAACACTTACATAATATCATAATTTATAAAACGCTCTGACACATATTGATATATATATAATACGACATATATACATATATATAGTATTATATATAGAATAATATACAATATAAAATATATATAATCCATTAGTAAATCAATACTATTATTAAATGGAGATAACATTCGAAAGTATAGAGTCCCGTGACTAGACAGATTGGCAATTATTGAACAAATCATAATAAAAATAATAAAGCTAAATATTAAAATAAATTATAGATAAATATCTAATAAGAAACATGATTTTAGACGCCCGTTAAAGTCATGCCCCCAAAAGTCACAGTACCCAACATATCAGATGAAGAAATTGAAGAAATTGATGACATTTTACCTAAGGTATCCCCAACTCCGAGTGTCCGAGCTAAGCGCAAACGTGCTAAACCGGATACAAAATCGCAAGACCAAGTAGTGGTTGACCCGAAAAAAGTCAAATTTGTACAAAGCAAAGTTGAGCTGGTAGCGGAAATCGAAAAGGTTGAACAATATACGCCGAAAAGTTCGACTCAAACATCGGTATTTAAATGGGCTGGGAAGACAGCAAATCGCATACAAGAGCTTGTTATACTTATGATGCGAAAGAAGGTCAAAACTTTAACTACCAAAAAGTGGGAACCAGAAGCGGAAAAACAAAATGAACAAGAACAGGTAAAAAGATTAATTGTGTAAATATTATAACATAATAAATATACCTAAGGTAAAATAACATGAACAATATTAAAAAGCATAACAATAACGGTATAAGTTAAATAAGAATTACTTGCTAAAAAATTCCAAAAAACACATGATACCGATAAAGTGGGGAAATACCGCATACTCAAAGAGGCTCCAAATGAAGCATATTTATTGGCCAGCCAATCAAAATGCAGCGGTTTAAAACAGGGAGACCAATTAAAAGGGGAACCCCAAAATCAGCTGTATAAAGCTGCGAAAAAATATATACACCACTTTATAGGCATGAAATGTCGGGATATCTTGAGCATGAGACTTAATTAGATTAAGACATATAAGAACAAAAAGGAATAGATAGAAAAAGTAACCTATTAAAATTTAGGACGCAGAATTGTTAACCCGCATAGATCTGTTAGAACAACTACAGACAGAATTGGGCGACAAAAAAGATCGAGCAGAGCAAGCATGTGAGTTGGTCAATAAGAAGTTAGAAGAGCAACGAGCGTTGAATAATGACCTTATTAAACAAGTTAAAACACTGCAAAAAGCTCAAACTAACGCAATTATACCTGTTGGTGAAAAAATTCCATTTGAAAACAACCCGATATTTACGGAGCTTGTTAAACGTGTCGAGGGCCTTGAAAAAACTGTGAAGGCAATTAACACCCCCATGAAAAAATGGCCAGCTAAATCATCTCGATTAGCCGCATTAGCCAAGAGTAATACGGCGAAGACACCAGAAAATCGCCTTATTATTCAAAAAGCTCTTGCAAATACCCAAGGTACAAATACTACGCTAATTTTACAGTGGTTTGCCCAGCTCTTCGACACGGATAATGAGAATGATTTTTGGGAAAGCTGGAACTTTTGGGCCCCAGTTTTCGCAAAACAGACTACATCCATCCCTCATGAAATAGGCCTAGAAGGTGATGCCGCACGTGTCGTTGATTATGTTATGGGCATATCGCGCTTAGTAATGAACCCCAGTGACATGTCGCTGACTGCTATCATGACTAATATTATGGGAATTTTACCGTTTTTAATTTTTTATTTTGGAGATAAATCACGAGCCGTTTTGAAAACAAAAGAGGTACTGGAGGGCTTGGCAAAAAATAACCTAACAAACGGGGATGCTATTCTTTTAATTAACGATTGGCTCCCAAAGGACTTTAACACGAAATTTCGGCAACAAATTTTTCAAGGTTTCTTCCAACAAGAGGTCAGCCCCGAATTTCAAAAATGGCGTGACATGCAAGTTAAATGCCATACTAAGAGTAAATTTGACTTTTTACACATTAATATTCATTTACCGGAAGAAACTAACAGACACATTGAAATAATTAGCCGCGCACAGAAAGCCCCAAAAGCCACGTTAAAAAATGATGATTTATCGGGGGATGAATTAATTCATAAACCAACGTCATCACTGGCAAGTTTTTTGGCAGAAACGGATTTTCCAGATGATGACGAATTTTTTGAAGAACCCGATGAATTTCAGGCCCGAAGCTTGTTATCCCGAGTGTATAGATAGATGTTATGATTCTGTGGTGACATTATACCTTAGGTAAAATTAATAACTTAGTCGAATGGTAAAAACGGGACAAATAATGGGGGGAGCGAAAAGCCAGCTGCCCCACACAAAATAAAGGTTACACGGGCGAAGTAATGGATTAGAAATGTGTTAGGAGACAAACCAATCACAATAGCGTATTTCGGAGGATCGGGGGGTAATGCGTTTACCCAAGTAGCATATTAAAGGTCAAAAGAACAATTAAATATCGCGGAATAGTTTTATGAATGGATACCATGGGTATAATATGATATACAACACTATTTTTAACTGAAATATGTGAAAATATAATACAATAAGCAAAAGTCACAAATAAAATTTTATTTAGATAAGCTTGTAACAATATGAATTCGGAATTCCAAAACAACGCGAAAAAATTGAAATCGATCATCAGTGATCTAGACGTGATTGATACCAAAAATCCGGAATTAATCGTAGAAAAATGTCGAAAAATGGCGAATATTATGCTACAAACTAACGGTAATAATAATAAACCATAAAAGTTGAGAGTAAAAAAGAGAGCTGAATTATCTAAATTTAAAAATTAGATAGCTCTAGCATCGGAGAAAATCTTTACCTTAGGTAGAGAAAATCTCAGGATGTTGTACTCCTAGCCTCACCATGATCTTCTCGGTGTTTTCCCACGAGAGAAGAACATCATGGTGGGTGAAACCTAGTTGGTCACCATAAGTGATACGACGGGTTAAAATCGTGCTGGGAAGTATAAGATACAAAATTTTGAAACCCCTGGTGCAAAGGGGTTAAAATTCTAAAAAAGAAAGCGACAAAAACAAAGATAGTGAATAAAGCGCATTAAAAGTGTCAATCAAAAAGAGGCGTGGAAATAACAATAACTTTAGAACGATTGAAACGCCAAAAAGATATATTGGAAAAATGCGCTCACATCAGTTATACGAAAAAATCAACCCAACTCGACCGGCCACCAATATTTCGAACAGATTATACCTATGGTAAAAAGAAAATTGAAGTAGATGAGCGACCTTACCAGGTGATTCATTTTGATAAAGAACTGGGCGAGTGGCGTCCAGTCGAGCAGGAAAGTAAATAATCGCAAATATATAGTCGCAGCCGGTATAATTCGGAGTATTATCTGTAAACGTTGACAATATTTTGGTACTAGCCACTGATTACAATTATTTGATATTTTTACCCAGGGTATAATAATATAGCACTTTTTTGACTCACTTTAAAATTTTACAAATATGTAAAGGTATAAAGACACTTACTGTTACACATAAGATTACATTTTGGAACTGAAATAACAAAATAGGTTAAAAGTGAAATCTGTAAAAAATATACCTAATTGAACATATTTAGAATGAGTAAGCGTAAAAGTAAACAAAACCCGCCCGAACATGAAGGGGATTTTTCCGAACGAGACAAACAAAATTTCAGAGAGTTCATTTCGGGAGTGAATGACGGCACTCCCGAAGATAATGTTCGGGCATGTAATTTCAGAGGTAAAATTCTCGAGTTTTGGGAAAACCCATACGAGAAAGACGAACAGGGCAACTATAAAAAATATCCTGGCCCATTAACTTTAACTCAATGGCAAGAATATTCTGAATTCCTACTTAAATGGATGCAAGATATTTTTGACGATAAAATGAAACCGGACTGGCGTTTTTTACGATTTCGAGTCGCACAAGACTTTCGAGCCGGCATGTTTAGCAAATTTTTGTCAATTTGGATAATTTTTATAAATCAATTAGCGGACCCAAAAGCGAAATTTCAAGCTTATCAAAATGTCTTCCACGGGGTATCTTTGTTTATGAATATAAAACCTGTTAAATGGGAAGACAGCATGCCGTTTCGTGAAAATATTAATTTAGCTACCCAGTCTTGTCGTCATGAAACTAACTCAAATCTTAAAAAATTAATGCGCTCGAAAAAAGATCCGAGTATTTGCGACATCGTACAGCCAGCTTTTGTTCATTACCCAGTACGTACACCAGCTAACGCTCAACAAGCAAAATTATTTAAGTCAAAGATTTTACCTATGGTACAACCAAATAATAAATCCAGCTTAGCGCACAAAGAATTTGTGCATAAACAAATTGTAAAATGGATAATATCAGGGGCGTTATCACTTATCCGGGACCCAAAATTTAGACCAAAAGTTTCGACAGCAATTACTGTTGCAGAACGGATTGATTATATAACGAAAGAAATAACATTAAGAATGTGCAACGATGGGGGGATTTGGAAATTTATCCAAGATCATAAAATTAAATGCGAGCTGGATGACATCTACCTCGCATTAAAATATTTAGAAAAAGATGACTTATTGATGAAATCAGACGATAAGTCTGGATTTCATCATTTGTTATTAGAAAAAGAGTCCCAGGAATTAGCTGTACAGTTTTGGGCAGGCTACTTTTTTAAATTTGCTGCAGCAGCATTCGGATTTTCGATAGTACCGTCGCAATATCAGCTACAGAATATGACAATAGTTAATTACTTACGCCGGGTGTATAATTTGAAATTGTTGCTTTATCTTGATGATAGACTGTTAATTATTAGACCAGAAAATGATAAGATTAGTAAAGATTACCAAACAGGGAAAAAAGTGCCGAAAGAAGCAATCTTAACATATGGCGCGCAAACGGCCGGAGGCGGTTTTTTAAGTTTAGACAAATGTACATTTTTGCCACAAAAACAAATTGAATTTTTAGGGTTTCAATTAGACACGGCAGTGCAAGAAATTGCTATTCCCTTACGGAAATGGATAGCTTTCCAAGAAATATTAAATGATACCTTAGGTAAAAATATAATTAAGAGAAAAGATCTTGAAAAATTGCGCGGAAAATGCTGTTCTTTTTTAGTAGTACTAAAAAATATGCAACTGTTCATTCGCGAAATGAATAAGTGCATAGCCAACACCCAATTAGATGATCAACCCATACCATTAAAGAACGACCTCCTTTTTGAGTTAAAACTTTGGTCAGTCCAACATAATAATATTTTTGTGATAAATAAAAAATGGGATACAGCGTCTACAATTATTGCGGAACCTATAGATATTTTTACGGACGCTTCAAATTTTGCATACGGTATAGTAATCGAAAAATGGGGAGTTAAGTTTTCGGCACACTTTACACCCGAACAGTCTGAATGGCCGATACATTTAAAAGAAGCATACGCTATTTTAGAGGCTATCGAACAGTTTGAAGATAAATTAAAAGGAAAAAATATCATGTTTATTTGTGATAATAAATCGGTGGAACTGTCCTTTTTGGTAGGAGCAAAAAACGTTAAGTTAAATAGAATAATTCGAAAAATTAACTTAACCGCGATACGCTTAGGAACAACAATTAACATTAAATGGTGTAGTACAACGGAACAGAAAGCAGATGAACCTAGTAGATTAGTGGACTGGAATGAGGAGATAATTAATCCTAAATTGGTGCGAAAATTAAAACGCGTCTGCGGCTTTAATTTCCATCTGGATTTACTAGCAAAAGCGAATAACGCAATTGCCAAAAAATTTGTGTCTCAACATCCCGACCACCGAGCGTGGGGGGTAAATGCTCTAACTTTTCAAAAGTGGGAGGATATGAACATTTACGCCTTCCCACCACATCCATTAGTAAATTTAATTGCCGAAAGACTCATAAAACTCGCTCCTAATAATAAATGGGTCTTAGTTTTTCATGTTTGGCGATACATCCCGGTGTGGGCGCATATATTACAATCCACGGAGTTAGTAGACTTATCCGAAAAATTCGGGCAATATATTACATTAATACCCGCCAAAAAGATCACCGAGTTCGGATGTTATGAAAAACATGAAAAACCTCATCGTACATTCGCCTTAATAAATAAACCTTAACGGAAAAACTATTTTTTCTTATACCTTGGGTAAAATAATTGTTAGTTCATTTTCTGTGTTATAAAATAAGCACACGGTAAAACCATTAGTGGAATTATCGGGTGCTTCGGAGTTAAAAAACTTGTACAAAAAATTGACAAAAACTCGAAAAATATTAAGCCAATAATTCTGTATTTAGAAAAAGGATGAATATTTATGAGCAAGAGTTTCAAGAGGGTACGTTTCATCGGTACGAACAAAATTACGCGGAACGTTTTGCGTCATCGTCCCGCGATAATGAGTTGTCACGAACCTTGGGTACAAAAAACCGCATGCGCGAAATTTCGCAACAAGAAGCTTATGCCGAAATAGATACGCACCCTGAATCGGACCGATACAAGCGCAAAAAACATGATTTGGCGATGTTTGAGGAGGATCTGAAGGAATTGATTGAACGCGAGAATTTGGAGCTTAAAAAAGAAAGAAAATTCCGGGCTGGTTATAAGATGAAATTGATAGTAGATCAGAAGGTCACAGATGATAAAATTGCGGAGTTCACAACACAGGAACGTGCTATGTACGACCGAAATCTAGTGGCCAATGATGTACGGGAAGAAATGGAAGCCCAAATTCTCGTCCGCAAAAAAGTCGTAAACGACAAAATAACAGCGGATCGGCGCGTTCAAGAGGTAAAAAATTTTTAAAATACGATTAAATAGAATTAAAAAGTATTAAAAGTTTCTAAAAATTTTTTGCCTGTAGACTAACGAAGTTAAAATTATATTCTGTTATCTTAACGGAAATAGATTTTACCCAAGGTACAAAAATATGAACAAAACAGCCGAAAAGGGGACCCCCCACCATCTGGCAATAAATAATAGACAGATGCTAATTAAAATTAATGTAATCGGCATACATGGGAACAATAGGTTTCCCTAACATATACTTAAAACGTAAAGTTCGGATAAGATAGAAATATAAAATATAAATAATAACCCGTAAAATAAACCCATTTGGTGATATTTATGTATTTATTTATTAAGTAATAAATCGAATATAAATATATTACTTGGTACTAAACAATACAGTAAAATTTATATTTGTAGTGCCTAGACGAAATGGAAAAAATTAAGAACCGAATGGGCCTAGCCACGGTTAAATACGATCCAGTCCGTAAAACATGGCTCAAAATTATGAATTGCGCGCCCAGCTATGTCAAACAAGATGACCGCCCAGATGAACAACAATTGGGACGGGAATTTGTTGACATGATGTTGGTCCCAGAGCACATGCAAAAAACGGATTTGGACAGTATGATCACCTTCTTGGCCAAATACCAAAAGTGTTTCGACGCTAACCATGGCCCAGCAATGCTCGAGCAGATTCGAAATGTCAGTGAGGATCTCCGAAACCTGGCAGGTTCTGGCCTCTCACGCAAAGCGGTGCTCGACATGTGCTCGACATTACTACTGCGTCACTTAAAAACGCAATATGATGTTAATATTCACAATATTTTTCATACAAACGCGAAAGGGCAAGGATTGCGTGGAGAGCTAGAATTACCGGCACGGGGATCAGATAGGTATCAAGTACTAGTTCGAGAGGGGCGCACAAAAGAAATGAAAGCAGCAGCGTTTAAATTAAAAAAGAAGGAATGGGATGATAAAGTAGCGAAATCAAAAACCTTGGGTAAAACAAATTATCGTGGCAATAATCAATCGTTTCGAGGCCGGGGTAAAGGCGGCCGAGGAAAGAGTAACCCTAATCAACAGTTCTATAACGGACGTGGAAGCGGTCGTGGTCGCGGGCGCGGACGAGGCCGAGGCAGAGGCCGTGGTCGAGGCCAAGGTAAGCAGCAAGATCGCGACACCCCCAAAGAACAAATCCCAAATCACCAAACCCCGGCACCCAACACGCGAGGAGGAAAACGTTAGAGAAGGGATAGTTTTATAAATCTAAGCCTAATCGAATTCTAATAGAACTTTTTTCCAGAATGAATATCGGACATCTTTTAAGATAATAATAAATACCTGAATAAGACTTAAAAACGGCAAAATTTTTATGATAAAAATGTTTATTGGTAAAAGATTGCCCGGATAAGAATGGAAAATAATGTTAAATATGAGCTTATTTACAAAACTATTTATAGAGATTGAATATTTTACCCTGGGTACAATTTATTATTGATCTACTGCGAACGTCTTATGCAACTAGGCATCATCTCAAAATAATCATATACATTATACGAAATTTATAGAAAGATGTCTATAGAAATATAATAATTAAGTATGACAGTAAATGACCCGAAAATGCAAGTTAAGTCAATGCTCCAAGCATACCGACTGTACGTAAAAGCTCGTGAAGGCGACTTGAACCCAATAATTATGTTTCGAATATGGGATTTCATACAACGGCGGGAGCGCGGTTATAAAAAACGCTGCGTACAAAAAATGATTAATGAAGAGGGGTACACAAACCCTGAATTTTTACTGCCTGTACTAGCAATATTTTTCTCTGCCAAAAACATATCCAAAATTTGTAAACGGATATATCAGTTGGATGACAGAGTCTTTAGACCATAATTCAAATGAAGCTTTTGATAAAAAAGTCTAGACAAAAATTTGAAAAAAATGACATATACTATATGCCATAGAAAAAATTATACCAACAGGTAGAAATTGCTTATTATAACGTCAAAATTTCTTAACAAAACATTCTCTTAAAATTATACCATAGGTAAAAAATAATAAAATTGTGTAGTTTAACCAATAAGTTAGAAAGAATGTTTTAGATGAGAAAACAACGTCGTAGATCGGAGCTAGGAAGGCTAACTGTAATTTGCGAAAAAACTTTGACGGAATTCCTAAATAAAAAAGACATCATTTTTGAGGAGATTACAGACGACGCGATATATGAATTCTTGGAAGCATGGTTTGAGGCCCGAAAAAAGAAAATGGGAAAAAATGGGACAGAAATCATGCCGAGGGTGGTCCGATTCATGGGCCGAGCGTTAATGCGAGTCCTGGACCGAAGTAAATTGTTACATATGGAACGAAAAGCCTTTATTGACCTCACTGTAAAAGATATAGCTTCAGATATCGGGGAGGCCAAACTATGTCGTAGCAAACGTGCCAATGCCTTTTCGATAAATCAAATGGTCCCAGTAATTCAAAAATTATTGGAACATAAAAAATATCTCTATAAAACGGCGGGAGTGGTATTGGCTATTTGTATGGTCACAGGGGCACGCACAGGGGAAATCACAAAAATATTTTGGGAGGATATTATTTTTTCGACCGAAGATAATACACGTTTTATATGTATTCCAATACGTGCGGGAAAAAATAATAAATGGTCGGATAGGGATGACCAGCGCACAGCGGTCGTTGGCGACCATTGTCAAATTGACCTGGAAAAAATTTTGAAATGGTGGAAAAAGATATCTTCCCAAAATAATGATAATGAAAAAGTGTTCCATTTTAATCATAAAAATCCTACTACCGCCGTAGTGCGTGTCTGGAACATAGTCGCGCGTACAATTGACCCAAATTTTGAGCAAATTGGCGGCCATTCTGGGCGCAACGGGGTAGTTAAAGAGTGCTATCGAAGGGCGGTACCCGAAACGGAAATGAAAAGCCTACTTGGCTGGCGAATTAATAGTGAAATGCCTGCGCATTACAGAGGCATAATGAATGAAACTACGGTTAATGGGGCCGCCTTTCGTATAGCTCAAAACGGTTTTAATGGGGTACAAGAGGACCTCACAAAACGTAAGATTAATTGTACACCACAAGACATTATACCTAAGGTAAAAAGACAAAAAATTAAAAAAGTAAATAAAAAGATCGAAAGACAAAAATTAAGGGAATTTCTGCTCACATTATGATTTAGTCTGTATACATTAATATAATGACACAATATTACCGTAAGTCTAACTTATAGAATGGCAGACATATTTGCTAACGCAATTTTACAACTAATAACAACAGTCCCAAATTGGAAAGCCGCTCATGTTAAATCGCTTATTAGAATGATATCAAGTTCTATACAAAGTCCAATATGTAAACGAAGATTGGGGGCGGTTTCACAATTTTTGTCTAGACGCCCGCGCATAACATCCGTCATACAAATCTACAATATACTTGTAGATTATGCTAACTTATTTGGAGTTAGGTTCCAATTGATCCCTGAAACACGTTTTTGGGAATTAATAATGAACATGGTAAATAATGGACGAACGTCTGTTCGCGCATTATTTAAAAATCTTCCACGATAAGCATACTTGATACATTTTACCTTAGGTACAACCTTTTTTAAACCTTGTCCCACTGTCCACAATTAGTAATCGATGAAAATTTTTACCTACGGTATAATCTAGGCGAAAATATAAATATCGATTTATATTTATAGGATAATGATTAAAGCGGCTAACTGTTTTTATGTAAATCAATCGGAATCAGTCGAACAATTCTTGAAATATCGGCAAAATCAACAAGCGCGCCGATATATCTACATTGAAACGCAACTGTATGTCTTTCACTATACACTTGGACAGCGAATGTTGCGAGCCACATTTATAGTCAATCCGGATCCAGCACCAAGCAACTTAATTCATTTAGATGGTAAGTCAAACAAGAAAGAAGGAAACACCATAAAATAATAGAGCACTGTAGGGGCAACTAATAATTGAAAAATTACGTAAACAGAATCTAAGTGAAGAAGCTAGACTGTTTACGGTTTGGTATAAAACTTAGAGCTAATACTTATGGAAAAATAATAATGGGACCCGTCCGATAACGCTCACTGTTTGTATATCGGAAAAATTTTGGAGAAGGAGATATCCTTCTATATTGAATAAAAAATATATTGAGTCAAGAAATACCTTAGGTGAAATTAATCGAACTAAAAAAGAGTGAAAAGGACAAGTTCCCATAAATGAAGTAAAAAATGTCACGTGATACAAAGTATATAACAAGCAGGCAGTAAAAAGGGGGCGCCTCCAGTAGCGCCCCCTTTTACCAAAAAATTGAGTAAAAAAGTACACGTCACATATATAAAAAATAACGTATAAATATAAGGCATTTCAAAATTAATTGCAAAAAATTAATCTATATTTTAATGAAATATTAATTATAATAAATTAAATATTATTAATATAACAAAACTTAATCTATATTCTAATGAAATATTTACTATATTTTATTTAGTAGCCAAAATGACAATGTGGATGCAGGATATATTTCACGCAATATCCCTCATTCTTTTCGAATCATTTCACAACCCGCTGAGCAGACTCACAGATTTGGCGTACCCACAAATTATTCCGGCGGTGGTACAATTTCAACAAATGCGACAAATGTTACCTGATTTTCAGCACTGGGCCAATACAGAAGGATTACCAGCTCGAAAATATCTACTAGCTAGAGAAATGCATGGAAAAATCCCCCAGTTCATTAACGCTGCAAATCTATACAAAACATATTGGGACATGGATTTAAAGAAAATAGCTGACGCATTAACAGTCTACGACCCAATGTAGCGAGTGTATTGAATTTTTTGTACCTAAGGTATAATTACATAAAAATCGAAAAAATTTCATGCAATGAGTCAGCCAGTAAATACCATCTTCCAATTAGCGACCCTCCTGTAAATGTGTATCATATTTCTTCTTTTTTATGCGCACAAACTTCTTTGTTTGTTTCTCGTCTTTATTTGTTTCTAATTGAACTATTGAGCTGTTTTACCGAAGGTATAAATTGTACGACTCCAAGTGGTTAAAATTGTACCGATTACTTTAGAGAATTGACGAAATATGGCACAACCTGTCAAGAACCGAGTTTTCCTATACGCACTAAATCAATTTACGAAAGACGAGGAAACTTTCAAGGTAAGAATTTAAAAGTTCAACCGTAATATAGGCGAAGACGGGGAAGGCCTACACTTACCCAGAAACGTCAAAAAATTAATCCAAAAATGAATTGCAACCCAGATTCAAAAACCAAAAAGCATATCAAATAGGTTATCCGTTTCTAGCCCGAAAACGTATTAGTATCAAATATGATATTAATTGCTTTGATATACTTGAGGGATTTGGCCGAGGGTTAAAATTTATATGAATCGAAAAAGGATAAAAAATATAATAGTTCATTTATAGCCGCTGGTAACATTGATGGATATTTTGGAAAATCAAATATATCCAGACATGGATATCGCGTTTCGAGCAGTTTGTAATATTGATCGAGAAGCTAATCAAGCGGATAAAACCGTATTTCAGTTGTTGACAAACCTGCAGAAATTGCACCCAGTTTACTCCTTAATGAAAAATAATGCGTATTATAAGACCATGTGCATGTCAATGACTAAAATACGCGATGACAACGATGCTCTGGAGCAAACAATTTTGAACTTAAAAACTTCTGTTAACATTCTACCCATGGTAAAACCTAATTCACAATGGACTCTAGTACATTTAAACGACATTAGAAAGCGAAATAAACCGGCCTACGAATCATTAGACAAAAAACTCGGCCTGATCACTAAACAAATGGTACGTCTTTGGCAAAATTCGGTTTGGGACGAGTATTCCAAAGCAAAAATAATTGCACGAAACCCACTATTGCGTAACCATGAAAACCCGATTCAGTGGATTACCCATGATTGGGAACCGACTGAAGACGGACACTACACAGTTCTTGTGCCGCTGGTACAGGATGTTTACATGGTTCGTAAAAATGGGCGGCAATTGCACCATTTAGAAAAGGTTGAAAATGAGGATGTCTGGGTAAAAATTTCATTTTACCCGTGGCGTAAACAGGAATTTGCGGGGGAAAATTTATTGGTAGTTAGAGAATATGAATTAGGCATCGAGACCATTGTGAAACGCATGTTGAACACGACTATTTAATACTGCTGACCCTGCCTCCTGCGTGTAGTAAGAATACTTATACCTATGGTAAAAAACTATTAAAATATAATCGGATGATTTAATCCAAAGAAGTTTTTAATTTAGAATGAATCAGGCTGAGTTGAGAACCGAAGCTCACCTGATAATACAATTGTATCTTAATAGAGTAAAACTACAAAAGCAAACACCCGATTTCTTGGTAGTGATACACTTATTAGGAGACACAAAAATTCGGCAAGATAAACTCGCACAATGGAAACGCGAACATCCGATTATAAATGACAGATGGCTCTCATTAGAAGCTAGAAAAAATTAAAATACGTTTGTTTTCGAAATTTTAATTGTTTGATTCTACCTTGGGTATAAATACACAAATAAATAAAAACACAAATATAAAAACATCATTAACCCCTAAACTGCAAACGACTCTATAATCCATTCACTATTACAAATGGTAACATATACCCCGCTATTAAAAACGGTGATTGCCCCTTCTAGGGATACCGTGGACTAAACACCACAGGTGAACAGGGTATACGGTGACCTATAGGAGAAGGATTAGAGAAATTCGTTTCTTAGATTGCATACCTTAAATATGTCAGATAAGGATATGAATCACTAGTTTAAGGGTTAAGATCGTGTTGATTATTTTATTGGATTTCAATTTATACTAAAATAAGAACAAATGTGACGCGTAGCGCACATTCGTGATTATTCTCTAGAATTAGGGTGAAGCGACACGAAAAATAATATGACATTCGATCGTCAGTCGCGGAATAGAGAATACGGGGTAAGGCAGAGATTTAAAAATTAATTACAGAGAAAATATTTTTTGTTAAATTATATTTCAAAAATTTATTCATATGAAATAAATAGAATGAAATCTCGCAGGCCCACCCGCCCTATAAGCAAAATTCTAGAATATTTGGACCTTATATCCCAATTCTGACGAATTACGACTCAAAGAGTCGTAGAAACGAGAAATTCGTTTCTTAGATTGCATACCTTAAATATGTCAGATAAGGATATTCATTTGGAAAAATTCATTTCTCTAGGACTTTCGCCCGTATCGATACAAATGTTCACAGACTGCACTATGCTGCATATACACCAGCCCAGGCGTTAACGCAACGTAGGTTAACTGGACGATTGTTTTCTCGCAATTCTTTTTGTCGTCACGCAACGTGCGTTAAAGCAACACTTTTTCGGAGGAAAATCCGTTGCGTTAACGTATGGGTGGCGTAGTCTATGCACTTATAATTACAAAAAAAATTGGTCGCCCACTTTTTTGTTAAGCGGCAGGTTTGAATTTTTCTGCGATAGCACTGCCACAAATACCAGTTCACGGCCCAGTTTTTAAAAACTTTTTATCGCCGGTTAACAGCGCATCATGTGTTTACACATTGACTGTCGGCAGATAACTTTTTCTCCAGAAACCACATCCCGCTCGGACGGTGTTTATAAAAAAATATAATTTATAATAATACCATCCAATTCAAGAACTCATTGAAATTTTCACTCTAGTCCCTTTTCCTCCCGGTTCTGGACCTTGTCTTACTTTACCACTAAAAACGTCCTTGAAATGGACTTTGTGTCCCGGAATCGGACTATTTTTTTGGGATTTATGATGTCCCGGAATTTGTTTCAAATTTTATCTTTTATTTTTTATAAATTACGTGATTAATTAAAAATTCAATTTTCACCGAATTACGTTATTAATTTGTTTATTTTATATTACATTGCATAATGTGAAAAAATCAAATTACGTGGAATAATTTGTAGGAAAACTTCACATTACATTGCGTAATTTGCTCAAATTTTTGCAAACATTACGCGAGTAATGGATTTTTCCAAATTAACCAAAAAATAACAAAAACCTAATATTATGTGTTGTAATGTGATATATCACATTATGCAAATTAATTTACGATTCACATTATGCGAAGTAATGTGATATATCACATTACGCAGATTAATGAAGCTCTTGAGTTAGTTGAGCTTCATTAATCGCGTAATGTGATATATTACATTAGTTTGCATAATGTGAATTGTAAATTAATTGCATAATGTGTATATATTACATTACATCATAATATGAGGTTTTTGGTAATATTAGGTTAAATTTGAAGAAATTTATTTTTCTAGGACTTTCGCCCGTATGGATACATATGTTACGCTAGATAGTACAGACTTCACTATGCTGCATATAGTCTATACACTATGAGTCATAGTTTGTGATTAATAATACCAAAAAAACTAAGGCAGCCCTCGTTTTAGCTAACCGGCCGGTATGAATTTTTCTTCGCTATCGCTTTTATAAATACTTTTACAAGTACAAGTTAACGACCAAAGTTTCAAAAACTTTTTAGCATCGGTTAACAGCGCATCATTTGTATATTTACATATTGCCTGTCGGCAGATTAAGTTTTCTCCAGAAAACACATCCCGTTCGGACGGTGTTTGTAATAAATATAATTTATAAATATACCATCCCATATGGGGTGCTGGAGCTATATTGACGGGCTTTACGCAATCTTGATATCATTTTAAGACTATTTTTGAAAATCATTATTTTATTAAACGCCGCTATCATTAATCTGACTTAAAGCACTCAGATACTGTCAGATACTTTAAAGGGTGTGGTGCCTCATAATACCGCAGTTTGGCCAAAATAGCGTTGAAAATCAGAGATTACAAGATTACTCAAAGCTTGACACTCTGAGATCCAATAAACGGTATATTTTGAAAAAAAAAACATTTTTTTGTTGTCTTCAAATAAGATTTTTAAAAGTTAGTTTACTCTGGTTTTCACTAACCCCTGGGCTATTATGTTGTCACCCATTATCTTGCTATTCGTTGCGTTATGTTTTTGAGAATAGCTATCTTTGTATGTTAACACCGGTATGTAACATGCCGTTAAACATACCGTATGTTAAACATCGCGCTGTTATGATGCAGTTTTCCCATTGACTACGCGTAGCTACGCTGTCTAAGATTCTTATTCATGCCAGACTATGGGCCATAGTTGGAAGAACTTTTATTATTTTCATTTTTTTTTTATAAATTACGTGATTTAGTTCGAATTTTTTTTCCTAATTACGTGATTAATTTATATTTAATTTTCACTAAATTACGTTATTAATTTGTTTTTTGTAAATTACATTGCATAATGTTGAAAAATAACATTAAATTACATAATTAGAAGAAAAAATTCACATTACATTGCGTAATTTGGTCAAATTTTTGCATACATTACGCGAATAATAAATTTCTTAAAATTAACCAAATATTAACAAAAACCTAATATTATGCAAATAACGTTATTAGGTAACGTTATTAAAACAATATTGAAATACTTTTGTATACTTAGTCTATTTTTTTTTTTTGTTATTTTTCTAATTGCTTTCAAAAGTTTATCGAGGAAGATTTCATACTGGAACGAAAATTTTTGTTAAAAGGGCTGGTTAGGGGGTATATTTTATACATTTTGACGGGAAACTATGACCTAGAATGTAAACAAAAATAATTAATTGAGCGCCATTACGGTGACCAGTGCGACTATTTTACGTCTATAATAAAAATGCATTGAAAAAACTAACACAACGACGTTTAAACCGTAGATAGCTATCAAAAGATTAATTAAATTCGACCCCTACTTAACGCCGACATCCTTATCGCAAAATTAAGCTCTTCATACGATTTCCATTAGATGATCTGCTTTTCAACGTAATTATAACGTTGATCATACAAATAAAAGTCCTCGAAATGAACTTCTTTCCAATCCTTGCTGTAATCTGAATCACACGCACTGTACCGTTATTTTTTTCAAATTGTGAAAGTTTAAATTCATTAAGGGTCCACAAAAATTTACTTTGTTTACTTATGAAATAATTCAACTGAATGTTTACTTATGATTCATAAGTTATGAATTAACTCGACTTACTGGCTACAAGTTTGTGCTTGACGCTTCTTAAAAACATTGTACGCGTATAGGTAAACGACTTCATAAAAACTATACTTTATTTGGTTTTGGATAAATTATATTTATATAGAATTATATAAATTATATTTTATATAAATATGAAAAAATATATTTTTATGGCTGGATGATTCATCAAGGATCCGAAAAAATAATTAATTTAAGGCTTTATTCGATCAAAATTTGTATTTTTATTTTGTTCGCCGGCTTAGTAGGGTATTATATAAGCTGTAAAAATAGTACATAATGGAGCGTTTAATATTGCCAATATTATATTGAATTAAGGATGGGTATGTCGAGATGTTTATTAACAATGATATCTACCCTTCCTTAAAGGGACCAATTAAAGTTTACTGCACATTTATTGAACATTTTAAACGTCTAGTCATGTACAATCATGATTGCGAACAGTGCCTTTCTCTAGGATCAAAAAATTAACATTTTTTTAAGGATGGAGCTCGGAAGCGGATTTAATGCGTCCCGGATCTGGCCTAGAACAATTAAGCCACTTTGCGGAGCGGCTGGTTAACAGTAAATGTAACATTGCTCGTCATAAGTCCTTTGCCGCGATTCCGAGCAAACCGGAATTAGAAACGCACCCTGGTAAGTATTAGCTATGATTAATTATCGTTTATTATTCTACAATTTAATGAATCCGAAGTTTGTCTTGGGAAAGAGTAAAATCCGGATATCCAGGTTCACTCGATGTGACGGCACCGTTTCATTTGATGTACAGTAGGTGCAAGTTGAATAACGCCTACCATAAATAAAGTAATTTATGGACAAACTTTTCTTGGTTTATTAATTACGCCTTCTTTGGATCATAATTTGAAAAATTCAAAAAAACCAACGGCAACTACCATGGTAATTGTTTTCTGTCAATTACACCTTTTTCAGATTATACCTTCACAATAAAATAAAAAATCGCCAAATATTTTTTCAATGAATTATACGATATGCAGTTTATATATAATTCACTCGCGTTATACCGAATAAATCAGTACCCACGAAACTTGAATTACTATTCATATAGGTTCTAAATTAACTCGCAGGGGGAAGTGTGTGCATATATGCACACGACTTGGTTTTTTATTCGATTTAACGCATAAGGAGGCTCCGTAGGGTAGAATTGGTATTGCTGACCCCCCTCAACTTTTCGAGAAACTTCTATCGGCGGTATTTTTTGCGTAGGTTGGATATTTCAAACAGCTCTCTAGGGAGCAATGGTGGCCCAAATAAATTTCTTTAGAGTCAGATCGACGTAGTTTGACGACTCGGATTTACCAGTTTTACCAGAATTATTGCGAATAATTGTGCATTTTAAAGTGTGTGCATACGTGCACACAATTTTCCCCTACGGGTTATCAAAAAGTCCTTCTCCCTGAGAGTTAAGCACAATGATATTTTAGAAAAAAGTGAATCAGTGGGCGAAGAAGAGTGTGTTGAAATCCGTGCGCCCTCAGTGTCGATTCCAAATCTAGGGGCGTTGCCGGAGCTGTCGGAGTCGTTTCGAAATAAGCTGCAGTCGTGGGAGGATTTGGGCGCGATTCGCGCCCAACATCGAGATGGCGGCAAAGTGAGTAGCCGACGGCGTGGCGCCTCTAGCGCTTCTAATGTTCTCCACCGTATGTCTCTGCCCGTCGGTAGTTGGCTGGGCGGTGGCACTAAAAGTTCGGTTATTGAAAAGAAGGTCGAATTCAAGGGACTGAGTTCGACACCGCCAGCGCGCAAACCGAACGGCGCGCAACCAACTGCATCACCTCAAACAATCAACGAAGTTCAATCACCCATTGACGCAAAGCACTCAATACAGTCGCCCTCGTTCACCAGCCCCGACCCCATCCTGCCATCAATATCGCAGCAGCAAATTGACGAGGAAAATCGTGAATTTCAGCAGCAGCGAAAGCGACGCTCCAAATGTTGTTTCTTTACTATTTGCTCCTAACAAAAAATAACGTTTTTGGCCTCCCCTTTTTGAAGTCGATCCGCCTAAGGGTTATGTTTCAAATGTCTTACAAATTTTGAAGGCACGGTTAGCATTGGTGTAAAATAAGGCTAAATAATGTTTTATGCGATTAAAAGAGTTTGGGGAATAAAGTGAATTGGTCAAAATATTACTTAATTTTTGTAAGTTTTAAGGGGGTTACTGACGCTCAAATTCTCACCGAAATGAGAGAATTCTACCTAATGGAGTAACCCCCTAAATTTTGATACGAAAAGAATGCAGCTGGTTTTAAAATTTCGGCTAACTCACCTTTCTTGAATAATTATTTTATTTATGTAAGACATAATTCAGTCTCTATTTTGTAACACATCAAATTGTGCCATTCGAGCTAATTTCAGTTAACAAGTTTTAGAAAATCGGTCTTTTCAGGTAAATAAATTAATCTAGATGATACTAAACTAGATGGTACTAAACTTGTACGTAAACTTGTACAAGATACATTGCCTTATTGTCAATGATTGATATACGGTATACCCTTTCTATAGATTATACTTTTGTCAAATTATTCTTTTTTCACTTTTTAGACGGATAAACTTTTTTAAGTTCTAGAAGTTGTATAAGAAATGGACTCTCACGAAATTGTACTCGGCGTTTTACATGAATTTCCGCCATCTTTTCCCCCCATTTTCTAGATGGGGATATTCGAGTTTTTGACGAGCGGAAAAAACTCGTGTTTGGCTATCTAGAAAATACTAAAGAAAAAAGGCCGAATTTCATATAAAACGCTGAGTAGTGATTAACGCGTCTTTTCCGAAAACAATTTTTTCATATCATGACCTTTTCGACAAGAGTTCGTATAACTAAACCGTCTTTTTTTCACAATACTGATATTTTAAACGCTATGTCCGAAGACGTTTACATGCTTAATGTCAAACATGTTGAACAGAAATTTTCTCTGAACATGTGATATTTGAAAGCATTATAATTGTTGACATTGTATACCATTTTCCTGGATTTTTAACTGAATTTTTCGTCGAATTTCATAACCGTAAGCATTTGAAATGTGACCCATTTTTTTTTGTCTTCCCCTAGAAGTCATTCAGTTATTCTAACGTACTAAACATTTTTTTGTCTTGAAGATCGAAGCCTTACATTCCACGATAATTCAATAACTGTTACTGTTTAAAAAGTCAAAATGTACAAAAACAAATGTCCGATAAAGAAATTAATTTATTACCTTTTCTTCGATTTTAACCCGATGACTGGGATGACTGGGTGAACCCCTCCAGTTCGTAAAACAAAACAAACAAACTTTGAGAGAATTCTTGAGACATTAACATCGCACATTTTTCTTTGTTTTTTTATTTATCGAATTCAATTTATGGGCGTCAAGTTGAAAAGAGTATGTACGGTCCTTAAGTGGGGTCCAAAGGGATAATAAAAAGTAATCTTAGTCTTTTAGTTTAAAACTTTAAATCTTTATCTTTAATCTTTAAGACTAATAGTCTTTTTGTATTTTCATATTTCCGATTATATAGATTGTATACTTTTAAGGATGGGTAGGTCCTTANCCTTAAGTGATGAGAGCGACTTTTTTTTTAGATAATTTTTATTTTTACTAGTTAAATTCTAGAAATATCGTCTTTGTTCGCGGATTTTTAAATGTAAAACAAACAGTATTTAAAAATGATTTTCCATAAGTAGATAAAAAAAAAACATTCTTGATAATTTAACCATTATTAACGTCGATTTTCGCTATTTGGGATTTTGTTGCAAACAACTCCCCTGGTGGGTCCTTAATGTTGCAGACGAAGATTCTAGACTTTGAGACTTGGAAATTGGTTTCTCGAGTTGGTTAAGAGAAAACGCCCAAACATTATTGACGGTTAGAACAATTTACCGCAATAACCATTTGTCTGTTTTAGTATTTCTTCGACACCCTTTTTTTCGCGGTCAGGGTTCTTTACCTTTAATATCATCATCACCATCAGTTTTTTCACTTTGCTGTGACTCATTTTAAATATTAACAAAACGGAAACTGACTGACATACCGTAGATATCGTAACAGTCAAAATTGCGGGTTCTTTCGCATTCTATAAAATTTTTTGTGGGATTAAGTTTTTAATTGACTATCTATAAACATTGTTAGCAATGTTTCACGGCAACCCAGTGAAAGGAAAAGAAGGCTCATTCAGATTAAGTGACAACTTTCAAATTGAAAGTTTCAATAACAAAAATTTCCACATTCGGAAAAAAACTGTTCCAAACAGGCGTTGAGAAGATAATTTACTCAACGTTGGGGTACGCCAACCATCACCAAGGCCCAACACTTGCAACCCCGATGTACACGAATATTTTTTTGTTTTCGAATAGGTTTCAAAGACTAACGACTTCAGTTTTTCTTATACTTTTGGCGATGATAAGGAACTAATTTTTTTAATGGGGGTATTGACGAACATGGTACGTTTCTACATGTATAATTGAAAAATCACACGTTCTTCATATTGCCCTTTTATACCCCTCTTATCCGGGATTTTTTATTCCCTCTAAAAGACTCGTTTTAATGTGATTAAAATGTTAATTCTTTTTGAGTTTTTCATTTAATTTTTTCCTTTGCGATTTGTTACTGTTAATTCACCTTCTGGACAGAAGTTCTGGCGTGATCTTGAAAAAAATTGAAAAAGTGGAATCGAAAAGTTCACCCAAAACCTTTCCCAAGATGTTATTTTTAACATAACAAACTCATTCGAGGCCAAAAATATACCGCAAGATTTGACTCCCGTTTTGTAATAGATTTCGTTTGCCAAACGATTGCCCAACGAATAGCTGATTTGGTCGTTTATTCGTTAGATGTTTTTTATAGACGTATTTACCTAATACAACGTTGCTCGGCGAATAAAGACACTCATAATTTAAAATAGTTAGTTATATTAATGTAGAATAACAATTTAGCAAAAATAGAAATATATACTTGAGAACGTTTTTTAGGAAACTTAGTGTAGATCGGTTGGAAAGTCAACATAGCAAAACATTGGCATCCGAAATTTCTTCGACTAATTTCTAATGCATTTTTGCAGGATTTCTGATGACTAAAATAATGTCAAAAATCAATAACTTAAACTTAGGATAACTAATTTGAAGTTTTTGTTTGCATGTGTTTTCTTCATTTTTACATTTCATGTTAGAAAAATTAAAATAAACACTGTGGCCCGAACAATTTACATCTTCTAATCAAAAAGAACACCCGAAACGGTTGGTTTTTCTTTATCAAACGAAAGAATGGCCGTGTCTAGTTT